>JAULBS010083525.1:0-18662 GCA_032355785.1 Symmetromphalus regularis | reverse complement strand
TTTGAATGCTTGACTCCCAAAATAAAACCATGTGAGTCATGATGACTCCCATTTTCCAGATGCTAGGTGGAACCCTGAAAATGTATGAAAAATAAAGAAAATGTTGATAACATACCTTGAACTAGCCAGCAAACAGACTGTCAATGATTTCCCACAAACTGCGGAGTTGCTATGATCCTGTCTATCGTCATCATCAGCTGAATACCATGCCAAATTGCTTTCTCGCGTTTGTGGAGGAAAGGTGATGAACATGGTGCTGTACAGCAGCAGATGGTCGAAACCTAAAACAAGTGTTCGTAGTTTGTCATTATATTTAATAGTCATGTATTTCAAATAAAATAAGGCCAGGTAATATAGTTTATTGGTTCTCATGAACTCCTGATCCTAAAATAAACACTGACCCTGATTTTATTATAAAACGTATTTAGTTAAGGGGAATAACTTAACACTAGTGTAGGTGGCGTTGTACAACGCTACAGTAAATTCTTTACTTTGTGCCTTTTCCATATTGGTTACACAAGACGTTTATTATACAGTAGTGTATTATGTTTGCTGTGTGTAGTTGAAGTTTAGAACATAGGGCATTATGTTCAATAAATATTATTTCAATTATTGTTTGTAATTCCCCATTGACGTAGGTTTAACTTAAGCTACTTATATACTAATATTCGATTCCAAATCCTATTTTTAAATTGTCTTTCGTTACATTTTTCATTAATCATCATCTGCAGCCATGGCCTTTTTCGTATTTTTAATAAAATCAATCCACTTAATAATCCTGTCTTATCTTGTTTTATTTCCTGCTTAATAATCCTATCTTGTCATAGTTTATTTCCTGCTTAATAATCCTGTCTTATCTTGTTTTATTTCCTGCTTAATAATCCTATCATATCATATTTTATTTCCTGCTTAATAATCCTGTCTTATCTTGTTTTATTTCCTGCTTAATAATCCTATCTTGTCATATTTTATTTCCTGCTTAATAATCCTGTCTTATCTTGTTTTACTTCCTGCTTAATAATCCTATCTTATCTTGTTTTATTTCCTGCTTAATAATCCCGTCTTATCTTGTTTTATTTCCTGCTTAATAATCCTGTCTTATCTTGTTTTATTTCCTGCTTAATAATCCTATCTTATCTTGTTTTATTTCCTGCTTAATAATCCTATCTTATCTTGTTTTATTTCCTGTTCTCAAAATCTGTCCTCAAATGATTTATACATACATACAAAAGAAAAACCAAAAACAAACAAATAAACAAAAAATCGATTGTTTGAAATTGAAATAAATGTTATTGCATATGAATCATGCACAAAATGATTGGGCACAAGTTAGCCAACTTACAAGGCCCGCTCCTCAAAAATAAAATAAAAATACATAATGTGTCGCCCTACTCACTTTAAAAAGGGCTTTCTGATATCTACAGTAACATAAGACTTCACATTATATAGCGTGATATATCTCAAACGGTTGCGTGTCCGCCTGTGAAGCGGTCGGTCGTCGGATCGATCCTTCTCAGTGGACCCATTTGCAGTTGGGCTACTTTCCGTTTCAATCAGTGGTCCACAACTTGTTCATTAAAGGCCGTGGTATGCGCTGTCCTGTCTTTGGGAAAGTGCATATAAAAGACCCTTTGCTGCTTATCGGAAAGAGTAGCCAGTGCGGCGACAGCGGGTTTACTCTAAATACATATGTCACAATGACTACATGATTGAGTCCAATAGCCGATGATAAGATAAAAAAAATCAATGTGTTCCGGAGCAGTAGGTAAATAAAACTAATTTTACTTTTCACCTTATTAAAAATAAAAAAACATGCTGAGAACCAAGAATATTTCGTTAAATATCATAAACAAAGTTCTATTATGTTTGGATACTCATTACTTTTCTCACTACCGCTCATATGACAAACGTTGGTGTTAAAACAAATCAGGGTCTTATTGTGAAACATATGATCCATTAGAAAATACTGATGTAATTAAAAGATTTGCTTCGGTATTCAGCCGTGTTCAACGCCATGTTCTTGCTTATTGTGTGAAAACAATCAGGAGATGTGGAATTAGAACATTAGAAGAACATTGGTGAGAAACATGGGAGTATTTTGAATGATGTATTTTGTTGTGGTTTCTGAGTGTTTGCTTAATGCACCGTCCGTAGTATTTTATTTACTGTCTTGTTGCTTATGTGTGTTTATTTTTTACTGTATTGTCCTCATATCCCGTTGCTGAAAGGCCTGAAAGTAATAAAGTGTTGTTGTTCTCATTCAAGGTATGTTCTTAAAAAATGATTTTAATCCATTCAGACACTTTATCAATATTCACATGATTAAAATGAATATGTTATTAAAGGCATATTTCCACGGAATTTAAGGGTCTTTGTGTTCTAAATATTGATTACGAATGAAACTTACGTGCATTTGTGATACTAGATCTCTCTTTTATATCACATGAGACGTTTTTCCTGAACTATGGTAAAGAGAATGCCATGTCGAGTTTATGATTTTCGATTTATTTGTCCGTGAGCATAATTAATTATTATTTTTCAAATATTGAAAATAAGCAATATGTCATTTTAAAATGTACAGATATAGCGTATTAAATATAGCGCTTATAACATAACAGAACAGACTTGTATTGAATTTACCTGTGCATAATACCTTTATAGTGTTGAAATTAAAATTAATATTAAACGCATAGTCCCACAGACCCTTGACCTAATTAATTTCCAAAGAATTAATTTTAAATATAAACATTTGATTTGTCCATAGAAATACTTTATTCAACTACCACCGCATCTCGCTTATTATCAATGTTTTTAAATTAATAATGAACTATGGTCATGGATAAATAAATCGATAAAAAAAGAACGGCTTTTTTCCGTTGAATGTGTGACGTATATATTTCGAGTCATGTGACAGGTATTGCCCCAATTCTATTTTGGGACGAATTCTTCCTGAAACGAGGCCGTTCAGTCGGTAACATCCAACGGCGGAAATGGTTTCACCGAAAATAAACACGCGAATTTCCGATTTTGAAATTTGAAAATTTTTGAATGTGAAAAATATCGATCGATTCCACATGGAATTCACTTTGCCATGGTTCAGTTAAATTGTCGTGTGTGATATGAAAGCATGTAAGTTTCATTTGTAATCAATATTTAGACAATTAGCCCCTTAAATTACGTGGGACTATGCCTTTAAGTCAGTTCCCTCTTACACACTCTCAACGTCGTTCTGTTCTGGAAAATTAAATATATATATAGTGAGGCAATACTAGTTATTTCTCGTATTTAATCAACTTTTATAATATTAATCACATTAAAAAAAATTCTGCAAAAAAATCTAGTGAGGCAGTTGCCTCATTGCCTCAATGGAAGCTACGCCACTGGTCTTACACTCCAGTGTGGAACTGAAATGTTTGAAAATATTATTAAAGTATTTTGACACTGATTTAATAATAGTCTGGGCTGTCAGTTAAACAAATATTCCTTTCTTTCCTGTCATTAACAGTGAGCAAGAATCGCATTCTTAAAGATTCATGTGATTATCTCAAATATTCCCAGGCTAATAGAAAAGTCACCGGATTTTTGGACATATAGGTTATATCGTAAGTTGACACACCGTGTTTTTATGTCTCCTTTTGGACGTGTACAAGTTCACAAAAGTACGACTTTTACACCTTTGAACATGTATAGCACAAACTAATAAAAGCTGCTTTTTAGGTCTTCGTTGAACATGCAAAGCATAATTTGGAAAAATCCAAACTCAAGTTTCTTTTTAACAGATGATGAATACAGTTATACTTACAGATGATGAATACAGTTATACTTACAGATGATGAAGTTATACTTACAGATGATGAATACAGTTATACTTATAGATGATGAATACAGTTATACTTACAGATAATGAATACAGTTATACTTACACATGATGACACTTAATGGATGTACTGTCCTTTAACCAAAACACGTTTCACCAAGACAAAAAAATCTGATCGAAAATAAAGATCCACTGAGCATTTTCAGTTACATCCAGTGGGCCAAGACAAGGTACTGTTTGTCCTATTGGAAAATGTGTGTAAAAGACTCCTTTGCTTCCATTATAAAATAAGACTGCATCGTAGTAGATTTCTCCCCCCCCCCCCCCATTCTTCTGTCCTTTAACACCTTTCATGTGCTACTTTCATCCCTTTCTAACAGCATCCCCATCTTGTCATCCAATTCCACATCCCAGCCAGTAGCGTAGCTTCCATTGAGGCAATGAGGCAACTGCCTAACTAGATTTTTTTACAGAAAAAAAATCAGTGTGATTAGTATTATAAAAGTTGATTAAAATACGAGAAATGAAGACCTTTGTCAGTTTGCCTCACTAGAAAAAAAAGACCCAGGCTACGCGAATGCCAGCTCCAAGTGTGATAGGTGCTAGTCTCTTGTGGATATCTGTGCCACACACCTGTCATTCTCTAGCAACTTTTGCTGTGGCTTAGTCTGGCCACTTCAGGGAGGGTTCAATGGTCGCTTCTGGCATTAAGAGGCAGATTTCTTCTCTGCATTATTATGGTTAGGATTAGGACAAAAAGTTCAATCAAGAGAAATCTATTGGCTGGTCTAATAGAGGGCATGTTGGTGACAAAGACATTCTGGCAGCAAAGGTTATATTGTATATTATTATATTCTGTGCTGTCAGGTACAATATCTAGTACACTTAATTTTATCTCTTCTGGTTAATAAAAACAATACATTTGTGATGACCTGGTGGTTACTGAAGGATAAGAATAAATGGTGTCTAGACCACATCTATCAACCAACATCTGAAGTTTAGAGGTTGTTCAAGGATTGGAAATAAATCCATTAAAATATGGATTTTTTTTTCTTATCCTTTTTGTAACCATGGTTACTGTAGCATTTCCACAAAGACTCTTAACGAACTATACTTATTGACGTTTAGTCCTAAGGAATTGAAATGTGTTTACGACCATTTATTTTGATTCAGTGGTTAATAAAATAATAAAATAAATCTTTCAGTATCCTAACTTTTATGTTGGTAGCCGCAAGTTGTCCGATTTGTTTTTTGCCAGATATACGTTGGCTCACACTAGCTGACAATTTCTTCTGTGCATCACCCAATATATTATAGAGATGTTTCAATGAATTGAGAATATGCATTGAAAATTTTTCCATGAACCAGTGAATGTATGCATTCCATAAGTCACTTAATAAACTTGTAATGTGGTATTCTGCTGTTAAAAAGGGGAATGTCTTAACACAAAATATTTTGAAAGCTTCAAGTTCTTCAATTTTATAGCCATGGATGACACAACATATCAGAATAGCAGTGTTGAATCAAAATTGGCAAATTAACTACCAATATCTGTCTCACTGTATTAGTCAGGTCCGCTGCAACAGTTTAAATATTGGTGGGTGGGAAACTGAATAGTGGTGCCATCAGTCATTTGAAAGGCACCAAAAACATAATAAATGTAAATATTGTTGCAAAAAAAAAGTACGTCAGATTAATGGGGCGGGGGGGACAAGTGCCCCCATTTCCCGTCCAGGCTGCAACAGCCTGTTAGTTAAGAAAAATGAAATTATTTGAATCTGCTCTTTAAAACTGTTTATGATGAACACTGATGTATAAGTGACTAAAATAGTGTCAGATGTTACACTTTATTTTGTTCCTGAACACGTATTCATCACTGTCTGAAAACAACACATTTGACAATGCAAGTCAGTAACCTGAATTTTTGAAGGGGGGTTCGTTTTGGTATTAAAAGGGCACTTGTGAGCATAACCAAATAACTTTTCAAAAAGCTGGGGGGCTCTAGCCTAGTTTGAAAAGGAACTTCAGAATAAGGGAGGTGTGTGTTCGTTTGAACCCTGGAACCACAGGTAGGAAAGGACATGCTTATCTTTAGCAACCATGGGTCTAGTTTCCATATATCCAGGTATGCTGCTGCGTACCACCTGAGATTACAATTTTGTAGTTTTTTTATATTTTGGGGGTGGATGAGGTGCGCACAGCCAATACCATTTTATTCCATCATTGAAAAAGTCTGCATACCACCTGTAAATCCGAAGCTAGACACCGGACGACATTAATTAGTACGTCCTCACGATTACCAATCTTAATGACAAAACATCTATCAGTTCAAAATCCACGTCTTTTCGAAGGGGTTATAACCAAATCCTTTGGATTATTTGTCTTGTTTAGATATACCATTCTGACCAAGGACAACAGTTATTGTTCAGATTCCATGGATTAACTGTTAATGGCATCATCAAGCATGCCCACTGTGTACACAACACTACATGTATAGAATTAGAAACCTCAGATATTTAATTTTGAATATCGTCGCTGTTCTTGTAAAAGCACGAATGCGACCAATTTCTATAAATAGTGTTTTTGTGGTCATCAAGGTGCCTTGGAGCAGCATGCATTCATTCGACTAGCTGTTAATTATGATCAGCCAATCAGATGCAGTAAATTCACTGAATTTCAAAACCACGTATGTTTCAGACCGTTTTATTTCTTTCTTCTGAACAATTTTGTTATTGTCACATATGTGTTCATCGGATTGATCCTTCTCAGTAGACCCATTTGCAGTTTTGGCTATTTTCAGCTGGAACAAGTGGTCCACAACTGGTTCATCAAAGGCTGGGGTATGTGCTGTCCTGTCCTGTTTGTGGGAAAGTACATATAAAAGACCCTTTGCTACTTTTTGGAAAGAGTAGTCTATGTGACAGCAGTGGGTTTACTCTACAGAAATATGTAAAAATGACCTATGTTTGACGTCGAATAGCTGATGATAAAATAAAAATCAACGTGCTCAAGATTTGTCGTTAAATAAAACAAACTTTACATATGTCGTTTTGCATGAACAGCGACGATATGCTAGGAGCTTTGTCATTTGGATTTGAAATATTTCCTTGTCTATAATCTTGATTTCCATGTTTCCCGATATAGCTCTCATCATCCAAATTAATTTGTTTCATTATTTTAAATCAAATAAAATTATATCCCACAAATAATTAACATCTATGAAAAAAACACAAAAGCAAGTATGTTTTTATACATAATTTATTGGTGTATTTTGCATGATTATAGAATAATTACCATACAATATATACTTGTGTAAAAATAGTTCTTAGAAGAACAAAAAAATACCGCAAAAACAACGAATAATGTGATCTGAATAAGGACTTCATATGTCATATAATAATTAATACATTTTGGTAAAGTGATGCTGCTAAAATAAACCAAAGTAACTAAATAAAACATTTTAAAATGAGACCAAATGACATCTTACTGCATACTAGCATGTTTCAACAACATCCAAAAATAGAGCAATCTGAAATTTGTGTTCAAATTATAAAATGTTAATGTAACAAATCATTTAAAATAGTCATATAATTTCTGATCGGTGGTTCAAAACCCGTTGGAGGCTTGTATTAGCTTAAGATTTTGTTGCTTTAGGATAATCTTCATGTTTGACATCTAATAGCCAATGATTAATAAATCAATGTGCTCTAGTGGCATCATAAAACAAAACAAACCCAAAAACAAAATTCAGATCCTCAGATAAATCAAACATATAGTATTAAGCTTTTTGAATTACGATTTTTGTTGTAATAAATTTGATTTACCAAACTTTATTTATAAAACTTATACAGCCTTGAAATATATGTATCTGCTATCAGATAACCCCAAATAATATATCTTCTTTTTTTTAAGTCAAAATAAAATTAGCACAAATGTGGGTAGAACCTAAATTTGATTGTGTTCCTCAATACATATATAATTTGCATTCGAGTTATTTTAGTACCAAATTTCATCATTTAAGTAAAATAAATTGTAAATTTATGCAAAATGAGTGTTATTTTATGTAACAGGGTGTAGTTAAAATTCAATTAAAAGTTTAAATGACATTTTGGGCAGATCAAATGATCTGACTCATGAGGAGGTACAAAACTGGAATTTAATTTTGATATTTTCCATTCTTTTTTTAAATGATCAGCCATGTGAAAAAGTTCCTATCATTTAACATACATCTATGGTTCTCAGAAATTTATTTGAAAATTGCTTTCATATACACGTTTTTAATTTAAAGTTAATTCTGTAAAGAAGATTCAACTTCAAGAGTATTTTCCAAAGACAGATCTGGGGGAGGGTCTGGAAGTGGGGTGGGCTTCCCTCTTTTGGTGAGAAGTTTTTAGAAATTCAAAAGTAAAATGGTGCAATCTGGGAGTCAATTTGGCACTTTGAAGCAGCTTTACGTAACAGCTTTAAAATGTGATTTGATTGGCTAATTTGTACCGGAAGATATCGCATCAAGCAATCAAAATCTAGATGACATATGGAAGCATAAGTTTGTTCTCTAGCAAACATGACAGATGATACAACTTCAACGTTGTATCGACAACGTTAACAATTTTTTTTTGTGAATTCAAACACCACCCTTACCCCCCTATACATACTTAATGAATATTAACAAGATTTTGCATCAATCTCGTGAACTGGTATTATATTTCAAAAAGATGGAATTCCGTTTGTAGACAGAAATTTGACATCCACGTATTATAACTCTTTTACCCTTTACCTCCATTGTCCCCCTCCACTTCAAAAAACAACTTTTCTTTTTGATGCATTAAACTGTATAGTATTAACATAACAAATATGTGACATCTTGGGAATATTATTCAATACAGCTAATAAACAATCTTCTAAATTATTAAATAACATATAAGTATTAAATAAAGTTAATAAATAAATCCTTAAAACCCAACCCATAATGATAATAATAAATAAATACTAGTAAATAAATAAATAAGTAAATAAATAAAACAAAATAAACAAAAACCTGTAAACTTAACCTAATAAACAGTAATAATCTTACAATTAAAATCTAAACAAATAAAAGTATTCACCAAAGTTCATCAAATACAGTCATAAAATGAAAGAACCAAAACATTTATTTAAACTGAAACTCAATAATCATCTTGAAATTAAATCATGAAAATAATAAGTGATTTACATTTCAACAAGCTGTTAAGTGATTTTTGTAAATACAACAATTGTTTACTTACATTAAAACAATTTTGAATGCTTGATGTAAATACAAACATTTATTTGCAACAATTTGGATTTCCAACAAATAACTTCTTAAAAAATGGCACCATTCTATGTATGAAATATATACAGAAACAATTTTATAATTTAATAAACTTCACTATACGAATACAGTATAACACTGAGATACAACACATAAATGTTACCAAAGAACATTCCTTGGCGTCATTTCTTCCACTATCAGATTCATGCAGTCACATCTCTGTCCAGCTGTAAAATCTAGATCCTACGAATAAACATCTTTCTTGAAACGTCGACCGAATAATATAAGTATTTTCAATATGACAATCACAGATAAAGCAACGTTTGCTTCACCTTTGCATGGATGGTGCAAAGTTTTTCTCTCACTGTAGATATATTATCTACAAACAACCTAGCCTGCTGAAGGTGAACTCTAAATATTAACAGGTAAATAAAACAGAACACAAAATGGATGAAAGTGTGTTAAGTTGGGGATTATTTTACATTTGAAATACATAAAACTAACTACATTTACATCACACAAAAGAAAAGCCCATATACTGATTTTCAAAAAAGGAGACTTCATTTTGGCGAAATTGCAAACTTTCTATTATTGCATCCAAGTTAAGGTTAAAATCATCATGATACTACCTCCCAAAGAAACTAGAAAAATTATTCCAGAGTTATTTTTCATCGAACATTTAAAAACAACATTTTTTTTTTAAATAGGCACTTAGTTAAAAATTAGATTTTGCTTCAAAAGACAGAAGCATTGGAAGCAAATTAATACTGGGAAGATGAATGTCATCCTGATCCCGAACTCACACCAAAAAAAAATATAGAAGTCCCCCCCCCACTCCCCCAATGTCGGGATGCAGTCGTCGCCATCCCTGCAATCCAGTTCCAATGCCTCTGAACGATAACTGTATATGGGCTTAGGATATACACCATACATATATTTAATGCATATGTGGCACTTGCAGATTATGAAAAGACAGTATGCCTCAACAACACTTAACAATATCTCTTTGAACAAGGATAGATTATTTTTGAAAAGGTAAAGAACATGCCACACATGCAAGGAATAAATCTAGAGTATCCTGAATATGGTTTTTGTATCTAATTAGCTGAAACATATTTTATTGCTTTTTGTATCTAATTAGTTGAAACATATTTTATTGCTTTTAAGAAACAAATGGATTAGGCACAAGTTTTCCAACTTACAAGGCTTCTCCATATTGCATGCATCTAATATTACAAACATAATTAGATTAAAAGTAAATTCATACCATTTTATAATCAACAAGCCAGCTTAATTCAAATGAGCTTATCATACATATAATTTTCACTAAATTACATTTTTGTTTTTATAATTTGGCAAAATTAATAAATAAAAGCAAATAGCTGTATTCGTAACATATTAAACATCAAACGTGCTGTAATACTTTTTCTATGTAAGACATAATATATACAACAAAAATATATAATTATTATAATAACAAAATAGTTTTGAAACCATGTTCAGGATGATACATACTCACTGCGTAACCTCTGAACAAAAGTTTGGTTTTACTTCGCAGAATCATGGGACAACTCCGGAAGACCGGCACCACAATTAGTTCAGTTACCATGGTTACATCCATTGTGAAGCAGCTTTAAATTCCGCAGATGATGGTTTTCAAATGAATTAACAGTTCCACAGTTTCTGACCATATGATTTGTCTGTAGTTTGTTGGCAATAGTCCTTGTCTTTTTTTTAATTTATTTCCCGAATGGTTGGAATAACATTGAAGATTTCAGATAGCCAATAACACCATATAACAAATAGGAAAAAAGCTGAATATAAATTTTCTTAAAACAGTAATACTACTATGATGTTGCAAAGGTTAATCAGTTATTTGCAATTCTTTTTTTTAATAATTTAATGTCAGGAACTAGTTTTTTAATCTGTGGCATACGTTTAAAATTTAAATTCAGTTTTAAATCATTTTCTGAATACCAACCTGATACCTATGTCAAATGAGGTTTTAATAAAATAATTATGGGTTATTTGTTTAAATTGCTGATCATGAAGATATTGTTGCAACAAAACCTTGGATATTAAGTCCGCTGCTCATACAATGAGTTACTATTTTCTCTACGCAGTCAGAATTTCCTTGGGCGACTTCAAACAGCAGAAACTAAAGAAAGCAAAATACAAAATATGATAAATAATACAAAGACATATACATACTCAATAAAAAAAGAAAGTATGCATGTTGAAATATTTTTGTTTCATGGGGTGGTCACAGTAATTTGCAGAAAACGTGTGCAACTTGTTATAATACTGCACACACACACAACCTACTAAATAGTTTGGTTATCTAATTCCAGAATTTCTGCCATGAATGTCATCTGGTTTATCAAATAAATGACTATTGATTACATGCATACTTTCTTTTTTTATTGAGTATATATACAATGTTCAGTTGTTGTTTTTTCATATAGAACACAGAGAAACAATTATAACACCACAGAAGCAAATTACTTATTTTTAAAACATTTAGTACCAGGATGTAATATGTAAATCATATATTTCAACCTTAATAGACCACTTATATCTTTAACTATTTTTATATTAAATTATTTATAAATGAAATTAAAGAAGTTTCTTTGATCTAGATAAATGTTGTCTGAAAAAATACACTAAATATCAACTATGTGTATAAAATGTTACATTTGGAGAATATTGTAGAAAGCATATGATATTACATCTTTCCATAGGGTTATTGCATAAGGCAAGGCTCGCACTGCTTTCAAGTAGAACTTCTCTGTCTGAAATGGAATAAAAAGTCTTTGCTTTTTTTCATCAATAAATAACAAAACATACACTCTGTAAAATATCTACAGAAGGCACTACCATAAATCATTGGCGCTCTGACAAATGGGCGAATATTCAAAAATTTATAAACTGACATAGAATCAAATCATTTTTCATGTTAAAAGGGCCACAGATTTTGATTTTGAAAATAACAACTTTTAATTAGTTAATTAATTAATTTTGAACAACAAGGCAAATCAATGGGACAGCAAATTTTAAAAACATTATTACGGTACATAATTTGGCAAAATTGCATATTCACCCCTTCGTCGTATAGACGACGAAATAACCAATGATATAGAAAAATGGTTTTAAAAAATGTTAACTAAAACAAAACTAAATCTATTGGTTTATCTAGAAATAATTCAAATCGTGGCTCCCACTTAAATATCAATAGGTCAATAGACTTTTTAAAACACTGGTAAACATTTTGTTATTATTTCCACCATGAAAACATATAAAAATATTACAGTGAAATCAATGTTATGTTATAAAACATGCAATGGGATTATATACTGAACAACAAAAGAAATATAAGTTAACCATATTTTGATGCATGCTGATTTTGCTTACTTGGAGGCATGTGCAGAGAAGTGTAAAGCATGCGCAGATGAGTTTTATGGGTTTTTCATCTAATTTGATTAAATTGGATCTGAACAAAAATTTGTGTTTCTTTTGCTACTCAGTATATAACCACCATTTCTCCTGGAAACAGCTTTCCAGCTTATTCAGAGGCTATGCCCAGAATTGGCAGGCTTGAACACCTTGGTGGTCACCTCTGTGATGGAAGAGCATAATTTTCCCCTTGCCCTAAATAATTATCAGCCCAGAAAAACCAATACCAGTTTTTCCCCGAAAAACACAACCAAGAAATATATTTTTTTAAATTAAAGAAAATATATCTGGCTGCAAATGAAAGACAATGCTCATACTAACCTCAGAAATGGTTCCTTCTTTTTGAGCTAGGCTTATCACCCTGCAAGTGAACAAATACACAATTGTTTCAGTTAGCAGAGATAATCCACAAAATTATAATATTAAAAAAACAACCCATAACCCCACCCACCCACCCACCCACACCACAAAAAAATAAATAATAAAAACAACTTCAACAATTTAAATGTCATGTGCAAGGTACGTTTGCTTTAATTTTTATGAAAAATTCCACTATAAATTAATTCCTAAAATACTTTGGTTAAGTAAAGTAATTTTTGATTTTTCATAAAAAAAAATTATCAATAGCAGTTTCCATAACTCCATTAAAGGAAATTTTGATAATAAAAAAAAAAAAAAAAAATTATCACTAGCAGTTTCCGTAACTCCATAAAAAGATATTTATTTATCACAATATTATTTTATTGTACTTAATATATTTATTGTCCAAAATATTCACAACTACATGGTATAGTTTTCTTATAAAATAAATATGTCATTCTGTAATTATTATAGTTAATGTCATCATACATGTAAATTTGTGTCAACTTTCAGCCCTCAATTAACCATTAAGCATAATAAGCACATGCTTAGGGCACCAAGGAAAGAAAAAGGGCCCCACCATCACAAAATGGCTTTAAAAAGAGCACCAAGGTTGGACTGTGCTTAGGGCATCAGTCGGATTTAATCTGGCTCTGTCAACTTTCCATCAACAATGGAGACAAAACTTATCTACATTTGTTTTAATAACCATCTACAGCATAGTCAGTCTCTGTATTTGGTACAGTATTTATATTAACACGCCACAAATAATTAGTTGTCTTATAGAGTATGGTCTTGTCTTACAGCAATACCGGAACTAACATGGCCAATAAAAACTGCTAAATTAATTAGAAGATCTTATCTAATGAATGTATTATCACCGACTGTGCAGCACTGGGCTTTTGAAAATAAACATGTTATGGCACTCGGTGTCTGGCAGGCTATGGTTTTTATTGATTTTATTAAAGATTAACTCCGGGATATCACTGCGAACTGCCATGTTGTCGGGTTAGGGCCATGTGCACGACCTGTCACTAAGTGCCAGTCATGTGAATCGAGTGATAGTACATGCAGTAATTTTATAATCAGTCCGCGGGGTGATCATAGATCATACATTGCCCGGACAGAAATAAAAAACTAAATAAGTGAGATGATTCTAACACAGAGGAGTTTATAATTACTTTATCGTGTATAGTTCACATGAACATCTACATAACTGATACCGGGCATTCTTTTGAACTTCAGAATCTACATTAAGATATGATCAGTTAAAACTGTATCACAAAAACTGTGGGATCTGATACTTGGGTCAGATGAGATTCCAAAAAAAAAGTGGCTTGAATGAACAAACAAGTGTTTAATGAAGAAAGGTGCTTAGTGCAGTTTTGGGTCTTATGTTATTCCCAATTGACTGGCCTCGATGGTACAGTGGTTAAGCTGTTGTTATCAAGGCTGGTAGGTACTGGGATCAAATCTCAGTGGAGGCATGGGACTTTTAATATATTGAGTTTAAAACTCCCATTCCTCAATTGAGATTTGATCCCAGTACCTACCAGCCTTGAGATCGCAAACTTATCCACTGTTCCACAGAGGCTGGTACTTACAACTGAGAAGAGTCCGGAGTGAACCTCAATGATGAATAGTTGAAGACATATGTCTGTTACAAGTGCCTCATCACTCACCAAGGAAAATGAGCAAGACAACAAATTATTCCCATTATAAAATCTCTTACCATATTCAGTGAACCACAAAATCAATAATGTTGAACAATTACAAGTACTACAGAATGTCCTTCATGACTTCAACTCACACTTTCCACAATAAAACATTTGGAATTTCCTCGAAGGCAGCCGGATTACAGAGACTTCGACCTCGCAGAAACTCGCCATTTTTCATTGCTTCCTGTAGACAACTGAATACACAAATATTACTTTTGAAAATCCTAATAATAATATCTTTCGTTACTGTTAAAATTTTTACTAAATCAGCTAAATAACATTGACTTTTACCACTGTAACAGCAAAAGTTTCTGTAAGGAAAAACAAGATTGTATTAGAAAGTATTAAAACAGAGCAAGTATAACGTGCAAAATCAAAAAATAAATAGTATTTGACCGCAGACAAATTTAATATTATAGTAAAGCTAATTCAAATGATATACTATGTTAGAAAAATTAAGATTTCACACTTTAAAACAAACTTGTGTTGAAAAATTTAATTATTATTTACTGTTAATGTTCAAAGAGCTCGATATTACAAAAATATAAGAAATCACATCAATATAAAATTAACCTAAGTACATGTATTACCATTTTCAAACTGTATTTCTGAGAAAAATAACTAAAAAGGTGTTTATAAAATAAAAAGGAATTTATAACTATGCCATCAACATAATATGTAAAAATCTTTATTTATAACCTAAGATGGAATTAAAACATGAAAGAAAGAAGATTAGCTCGTTTTAAAAGTGGTTTTGCGAAATGGGTAATGTGGCAAAGTGGTTCAAAATCTGAAAAGGGAAAGTCAATATATTCAAAATAAATGAATTACCTACATTTCAAACCAATCCACCAGAAATAAAAATATGTTAAACCCCAAAAAATGGCCACTTATGAGTGCATACAAATATAGCCCAACTATTTATTTTAATAATGAGTACATAAATAAAATAATTAATGACACTCATTTGGTTTATACATTGTTATTTAACTATGTTTTATTATTATCACAGCCCAAATGTTGTTTTTCAAAAACTATACCTAATCTTGTGTTTATCTCCAGCTAGATTGTCCAAAATAAAACTGTCAGTTAAAACAAATACATCTGTACTCTGTAGTATACACCAAACTGGTCGGATGTTTACTGCTTAACAACAAAATGTCACTTAACCCAACCCCTGCAATTAAACGCTGTGGAGAAATCGTGTCCACGGTATGAAAACAAATGAGTCCATGGTACAAAAAGTGCCGCGGAGAATGAAACATTCCACGGCATTGCCGATTGCCGCATGCAATTTCAGGAGTTGCTATCCACTCTACAACGACAAGAAAAGCTTTACAGCTGATCTGCATGTAAGAAATATACAGACAGTATTTAACCTGAGTAATAGCTGCACGTTTAGAGGCATCATCTCGAGAAAGCTCTCCAAGACTGTCAACCTCTCATTCTGTGGGAAGAATGTGATGTACTTCTCAACCATCTCGTTCACCAAGCTGTAGTCAATCCAGAACTCGTCTGAGCTGTACGGGAGTTCAAATTTAGTTGGCATCGAAAACACACTGCTGGTCATCATACTAGTAAGTCTCTGGAAGTCAGATGCACTTGGCATCTCTGTTGGTATTTGTCGATACAAAAAATCTGCATAGCTGAAAGAGAAATGTTCAGTATGAACAAATTTATGGTATGAATAGAAATTGTCTTCCAGTGTTAAAATTTTAAATGAGTGAAATAAGAATGTAATGTTGAGTTCAGATTTATTTTTTTGTTAACTTTGACATTGATTAACCAAAGGATATGGTACAAAATTAACAGAATAAATAGTAATAAATAACATTTAAAAATTAACCAAAGAATAAAAAATAATTTTTTTAATTCCCTTTTTTTTTTATTGCAAAAGAAAAAAAAAACCACCAATACTATTGTTATATAGTGAAAGAATATTTTTCTGAATATTATTTTCAAATATAATTTAGTTTTTTTTTCAAATGAGTTTTATTTTCATTTTAAAAATCTATGAAAGGTTTTTGAGGGGGAAAAAATATCTATAAATGACAAAAATAAATTAAACTTTCAAACTTTATTCAATACACTCAGGCCGTTAGACTACAGCATATGAGGAGTGTTTACAAAAATATTATTTATAGTGACAAGATGACAACAGAAGTTCTTCATAAAATATATACAAACATGATTCAAAAACAGACACTACTACTACTAAAAGACGACACTAGTTTAAAAGAAGCCAAATGGACAGTGTTTATTACAGTGTTATCACCCAGTCTGATAGCAGATTATTTATCTGTTTAGACAGATTTCTGAATTAAACATATACTGACATGTTTGGACTGTACGGAACATTGTTTTTTTTGAAGTAGCCAAGTTAAAAACAAAGAATTCTTAGAAGACGACAATTAAGACTTACTTAATCCAGAGTGTTTTCAGATCTTCTGCTGACACTGTTGATGAGAGTGCTGTTTTAAAGGACTCCTCTGCTTCTTTTACATCACCTTGCAATTCCAGTAGTAAACTACAAAAATAATACCATACATATATTATTACACCAGCAACCTTTGAATTTGTCCATGGCAACTGGCAATACGGTGGAGATTGCCGCACATTTTTTCCCGTGGACTAATTTAGTTTTTTTCAAGATTGATTTTTTCATAACACACTCGGAGTTGGAAACGTGTACATGCTAAAATTGCCATGTAAAATGGTGTGAACACATATTTCTCCACAGCATCTACTTTGCCGTGGACATTTTCTTGCAGGGTGTGATCAGTCTTAGGAATGATCACCTTTGGTGGACTCATGGGCTATTTCCTGTTCCAATCAGTGGTCCACTACTGATGTAATAAAAGCAGTGGTACATACTGTCCTGTATGTGGGAAAGCACATAAAAAAACCATGTTGTACAGAAGTATTGGTGGTATCAGGTTTCTTCAAAAGACTATGAGTCACAAACACCATGTGTTTGACATTTAATAGCCACTGAATAAACCATTTGTTGGAGCTTCATTAAACAAACTTTACTTCTTTTTTTTATTACTTTAATTAAAGCAAAAAGTAAAGTTTGTTTTATTTAACGATGTCTCTAGAGCACATTGATTTTTATCTTATCATCGGCTATTGGACGTCAATCATATGGTCATTCCGACATATGTTTAGAGGAAACCCGCTGCTGCCACATAGGCTACTCTTTCTGATAAGCAGCGAGGGTTCTTTTATATGCACTGTCCCACAGATGGAACAGCACATACCACAGCCTTTGATGAATCAGTTGTGGACCACTAGTTGGAACAGAAAACAGAGACTTGTAGTCACCCAGCTCTTAAAATTTGTTTTGTTATAAAAGATCCCTTCCTGCTAATAGAAAAGTGTAGCCTATGTGGCAGTAGCGGGTTTCCTTTAAAGACCACAAGTTTGACCTAATAACCGCTGAATAAACACTATTAAATTTTTATATATTTTTTTTGTCTTTCAGGATCCTGTGCCTTTACCGTATCTCCAACACAAAGATCCATACAGCTTCGACATCAAGTTGGAAGTAGCTCTTAACGGCAAGTTTCTTTTTGAAAATATTAATTCTGATCACGTTTCTGATATTAAACAGTGTTGTCTGTAAAACTATTGATCAAACGGTAGCGTGTTCACCTGTGAATTGGTCTGTTGTCGGATCGATCCTTCTCAGTGGACTTATTTGCTGTTTGGGCTATTTTCCATTCCAACCAGTGGTCCACAACTGGTTCATCAAAGGCCGTGGTATGTGCTGTTGTGTCTGTGAGATGGGGCATATAAAAGACCCTTTGCTGCTTATCTGAAAGAGTAGCCTAAGTGTTGGCAACGGGTTTCCTCTAAATAAATATGTCAGAATGGCCATATGATTGGATGAAATAATTGTCAATGTCACTCACTAAAGCTCGTGACAACTGAAAATTATTTCACTCGGGACATAAACATGATACGAAATGGAAACTCATTTAATATCCTATAATTATGCATCCCCCCTCCTACCATTTTGTTT
>JAULBS010083514.1:0-18669 GCA_032355785.1 Symmetromphalus regularis | reverse complement strand
CATGGCCTTTGATGAACCAGTTGTGGACCAGTGGTTGGAACGGAAAATAGCCCAAACTGCAAATGGGTCCACTGAGAAAGATCGATCCGACAACCGATCGGTTCACAGGCGGACACTCTACCATTCCGCTCCGCACAATCTGTTCAAATTCTAACATTGTAAAATACTTGGAACAGGATGTCCAAAACAGGGCAGTTCTAACTTGGGTCTGTATCTTATAATGTTCATAACAGATGAAGGCATACACTTGTTTGTGCAATTTTTTAAAACAATTTTTAATAAAACATGCACGATTCAGTTCAAATTAATATGTTGGCCGTCTCACCAGTGAGATTAGGTAAACATAACGTCAAACCTCGTAAATCATTATCATCTACCGGCCCAAGTGGTGTAGTTAATACGCTTTCGGAATCTCGGCTAATAGGTACTGGGATCAAATGTCAGTCGAGGCGTGAGATTTTTAATCTCAGTACCGGCTCCAACCCAGATTGAGTGACCTGCAACGATTAATGGTTATACACCACTTGCACCGACCAGCGATCCGCCATTGGTTCATTAAAGGCAGTGGTTTGTGCTATAATATCTATGGTATATTGCATATGAAAGATCAATCGCTTCAGTGTGATGGCAACAGGTTTCGTTTCTCTTGCTAATACTAGCCTGAGTCCTGGTAGCACAAGAAGCTGAGATTTGTGCTCAGGACAGTGTGCTTGAACCTTAACTGGATATAAACACAACAATGCATTTAACTCTGGTATGTTGGTAACATGAAGAATTCATTGGAATCACTGGACTATTTTCTGATCCATCCAGTGGGTCACTATAGACATATCAAAGAAAACTATACTTAGTTTCAATATAAGCTTTCTATATGGTCCTTATCCTGATCAAAACATATCTCTACACAAAAAAGATCCAATGGCATGGTTCAGCAAAATAATGGAAACATTTTCTACACATGAGTCACAGTTAAAACAAGAAAAGAATCAGTCATGGTTTTGTGAGTTATAAATAATATAGTTACAAGCAACGAGAGAGGCTCGATCCCCAGGAAAATAAATAAATTTAAAACAACAGATTTTTCCCTTGGATTCATGTTTGCATTATCTATACCTCATAACAGCGATAGAGTCTACTAATAACATTACAACACTATACAAATTATATTCTGGAATTAAGACATTACCAAAGTCTGGACTCCTAGTGTTTTTAAAAACATAGCATAGTCTAAGAATGTGACGAAATATGAACTTATATCCCGCCAGAACGCTAGATAACTGCTTTAGATACATCAAACCCATTTCCTAATTCTTTAATTCGACAAACAAACCGCTGATAATTGAGACCGACCTATAATCTAGCACTGGACCGGGGTTATGTGATTTGTATCAAACGTCGTTTATTACTGGTTCAGCTAGTATTGTGGACAAATCCGCATAGGGACAGATCTGTCATTTGCATCTAAATTGAGCTTCAGTATCGACATAGCTTATAATCTACTACGGTAATTTACGAGAAAAGGCCAGAAGATGTGACCGCGGCAAATCTGTGACGACAGACGAATGAAAAATGTAACACTGACAATAAGTGACACCAAAGGAAGCACTAGGAGTCGTTCGAGTGTTGTTGACCGAAATTCGTGGTATTCTGAAAAGCCTATTTTCTATGGAACTGAGAAGTTATTAAGATTATAAAGATAGTGAGAGTTTATGCGCATAGCCTATAATCTAGTACATCGGAAATAAAGTGGGTTATAATTAATTCTAAATGAACAAAAGTAGGTAATTGCATTTTAATCATATTGAACTATATGACCTTATTAAAATCTTGTTAAACCTATTATAAAGCGATATATAAAGAGCTCAATTATTTAATGCTTTTTACTCATAAAAGCATTAAATAAACATCTTTTCAAGTGCAGAACGACGTCTGTAACAGAGCTGTAACTAACACAATTTTTAGATGGAGAGTTGTACCAAAAGCATTCCTGGAAAAAGGAGAAGTAACGCTAAAAATCATTACTTAAAATTATTTTATATATAAAATAAAGTTTGATAAAGAAATATCAAGATCATTTGTTCCTTGCCTTTCTCGCAACCCTGCTAGCTTCGGCGTTGCGTAAACACACACACACACACAAATCTTTATACAAAAAAAATCACACTAACTCATCTTATATGTGTATAGGTGTGCGTAGGGGGAATGGGAGTAAATATGAAATATGATTGGATTGTCAGTACTTCATGCCAGGTATCTGATACTTCACTGCGTGTATATTTCTGTTGCTGCAGCTGCAGAATACTGTTTGTAAACCTATATGTATCACCGTATGGTGATCTGAGTGAAATAAAGTTCTGTTCTGTACTGTCCAATAATACAAAACAATTAGAGTGATGAAAATAAAATTTAGGTATAAGGCAGAAGTCTCAAGAGCAATTTCAACTAATTTGTGAAAACGTGACGTCTTGTACTTTCATATAAAACATTATAAATTTTGGATGTTTTTTACTCTGAATCAAATAACACGTCATAACTTTATAGTCTATAGAAGTATACATCCAAGTTGTCATGACGTTCATCATTCTCGACTTTTGAAGATTCCTAAATTGAGATTTTATAGTTTTATATATAATCACAGCATTGGGTGGGTATCAAGTATGAAATTACATATGCTACTTCACTAACGGCATTCGTCATTATCACACGTTTTAAACTATCGGAAAGTAGCCGATATGATGATGATAGGTGTTTTTTCTGAAGACCATTAGTCGAAAACACCATGATGTCTAAACAATCGTTAATAACAAAATATTCCATTATCACAACCTATGAGCAATCGGCAGGGCTGGCTTTAAGCCAATTATACCAATTTCTTCCCACTGGGCCAAGCGCTCTAGGTGGCTCCCAGGGTAATGCACTCTAATTGTGTCAATTAAAACTGCCTTAGGAGCCATACCAAAATGTTCCCAAATGAGCCCGCAGCTCCTGAGGCCGGACCATCTTTTCTCCCTTTCTTGTACGTTTTCTCCCCAGACCCAGTGCCCTTGTCTAACGACACTGGGCCCGTGGCGAGCGTGCCCGAACCAAACTGGATGTGGGCACGTCAAAAAACTACTTCAAGTTCAAGTTCAAGGCCGGACCTGGCTATAGGAAAACAACCTGTGTAGGTAGCGGGTTTCTATGACGACCATGCGTCTCAAAAACCACGATGCTTAAACAATCGTTAAAATGGAAAAAAAAAACCATTATCACAACCTTTTAGCTATCAGAAAACAACTTATGTTGTGTAGCGGATTTTCTATGAAGACCATGAGACTCAAAACACCATGATGCCTACACAGTCGTTAAAAAGAAAGAATTCGATTAACACTACCTTTAATACCTGTAAATGGTATACTGATACTGGCTGTCCCGTAACACTAAATATTCTCAATACAGCACAGTAGACCTTTAAATGAAAATTTATTTCATTTTTTATTTATTTCATTTTTTATTAATTTCATTTTTTTTCTTTTTCAGGATTGTACTGCCCTCCAGAAAGAGACGCATTTCAATGCTGGGAGGCGACCCCCGCCAACACAACAGTGTACGGACCATGCCCCGCAACCATGGGATTCAGCGAAACAGGTAATTACAACCAGTGTATTTCCACAGAAGAGTGAGTTAGAGGCTATGATCTCAGTTGTAGACATTCTCTATCTTACAGAACCTTAATTGTCCAGTTGTAGGACATCGGACTCTCAAGGGTGCATATAAAAGATGCCTTGCTGCTTATCGGAAGGAGTAGCCTATGCGGCGGCAGCGGGTTTCCTCTAAAAGACATGTCAGAATGACAATATGTATGACATCCAACAGCCGATGATGAGATAAAAATCAATGTGCTCTAGAGGCGTCGTTAAATAAAACAAACTTTACTTTCGGACTCTCAATCTGAATACTATGGTTGAAAACCTACCAAAGGCTGGCTCACACTTGACTATGTGTAAAAATTACCAAGTGTTTGACATCCAATAGCTGATGATTGATAATTCACTTTGCTCTAGTGATGTCGTAATTAACAACAATTAATCCACTAGTCTGTAGTGACGTCACACTATTGTGTTAACTATTGATTATTTTTCAAAAATCTACACTTGGGAGACCAAGGAACGCGAATACAGAGAATGCATATGCTATGAGCTATGGCGAGGAAAGAGTTCCGTATTTTCCTCAGTCATGAATATTAATGAAGTATTTCATCAATCTAAATAGACATTATTAGTGATAAAGAAAAAATCTTCTTCTTTTTTCAGATACTATCTTCTAAATTCACTAACACATCCATTACATTGTACACACACATGATATTACAATTTACACATAAGTATTTAACTTACCTGGATTTGAACCCACAGCTACCGGATTGACTCAACCTACCAGTTCGACCAACAATTTATCCAACTTGACCAATCGATTTGTTACAGGCGAATGAACATTATATGTAATAAAAAGCTGTGTAATCATCGAGATTTAAATATGTCTATTAAACAAAAAGTAAAGTTTGTTTTATTTAACGAGGCCTCTAGAGCACATTGATTTTTATCTCATCATCGGCTGTTGGACGTCATACATATGGTCATTCTGACATATGTCTTTTGAGGAAACCCGCTGCCGCCACATAGGCTACTCCTTCCGATAAGCAGCAAGGGATATTTTTATGTCTATTAAATTGCACGTGCAATCCTGTTGTTGAGACTGAGTTATGTCGTATTTGATTTATTATTTTCTCAAAATTCATAAGAGTTTTAACCAAAGGGGAAGTGACATACCATATGTAATAAAAAATATATTTCGTACCGAACATTATATTTAGCGAGTGGTGGATTAAGTATGAGAATGCACTCGAAAGTGTGGATCCGTGAATAATACGGGGCTCGTGAATTATTTTTCACGAATCCACACTTCCTCGTACATTCTCCATTACATACAAATTTTGGTATTCTATTATTTTTTCGCTTACAAAATATTACTAGCTTACTCTTGGACGTATTTACATGTAACTTCTATTCACAATATAAACTAAAAACATCAAGGGCTCACTGGAGGGAGTCGGCGTTTTCGGCTATGATTACCGTATCGTCAGCATAAAATAATAAAAAGAACTTTATATACAATCCAAGACTTTCAAGTATTGTTTCTGTACATTCTTCTAAACCACTAACATCGTTCTCCATAAAATATTGTTCTAAATCATTGATGTAGATAGCAAATAATAAGGGTGAAAATGTTCTCCTTGTCTTACACCAAGGTTACACATAAAATAGTCTGACTTTGTATAATTAATAAATATACCTGATTTTGCAACATAATACATATTATAAATAATTCTAAAACATTTCCCACGAATATCACTTCTAACAACTTTCTGCCACAAAGCTCTCTCCAGTGTGAAAAGCTTTTACAGACAGCTGTTGTAACAGTAACTGTCTTTTACGACTATGGACTAGTATATAATGCATTAGTGTTAAGCAGCCATTTTGAATACTGTTTGGTGAAACTGCTACTCTACAGGCAGCAGATGAAGCTTGTTATGACACAATTATACAACACAAACACTTTGTTGTAACTGTCATTTATTACAGTCATATCTAGACAGTCACGCACGAACGCTTGTAACGACATTCACGAAAAACAAGTACGAACAGTTGTAACATATATTTTATTTGTAAAAGTGAAGTGCGAACTCATGTTGTAAGATACACAATGTTGTTCGTCACAATATATGTCAAAACTATTTATAACAATTCTGTCAGTTTAAGCCCATTCTCCCACGGACCCTTGACCTCATTAATTTCCAAACAAAGAATTTATTTTAAATATAAACATTTGATTTGTCCATAAAAAATACTACTTTCATTACCACCGCATCTCGCTTATTATCAGTATTTTAAAAATAATAATGGATTATTCTCACGGACAAATAAATCATAAACTATACTCGATACGGTATTTCCTATACCAGGAAAAACGTCTTGCTTGATATAAAAGCGAGATCTAATATCACAAATGCATGTAAGTTTCATTCGTAATTAATATTTAGAGCACAAATACCCTTAAATTGTGTGGGAGTATGCCTTTAAAGACACCAATCATTTTTAATCAGCTGCTTATTAGTCTAATAAACATGTTATTTGGAACGGAAAATAGCCCAAATGTAACACTCTAATAGCCAGGTACACAACATTAAATAAATATACAAGCGCTATTAAAGAACTCACGTCATAACAAACTATCGGGAATCGTAAATTAATCCACTATAGTGACGTCACACTATTGTGTTAACTGTTGATTATTTTTGGGAGACTAATGAACGCGAATGTTGCAACAGGCAGCGAATTCACGTGCAGCAAGTGCTGTAAGGTATGGCAAGGAAAGAGTTCCGTATTTTCCTCAGACATGAATATTAATGAAATATTTCATCAATCTAAAGATGGATTATTTGTGATAAAGAAAGATACTTCTTTTTTTCAGATACTATCTTCTAAGTTCACTGACACACCCATTACATCGTTCATTCACATTGTACACACATTATATTACAATTTACACATAAGTATTTAACTTACCTGGGTCTGAACCCACATCTACCGGATTGACTCAACCTACCAATTCGACCAACTATTTATCCATCTTGACCAATCGATCTTTTACAGATGAATGAACATTTTAGGTATAAAAACAGATTAATCCTCGAGATTTAAATATGTCTATTACATTGCATGTGCAGTTATGTTGTTGAGACATGACTGGGTTATGTCGTATTTGATTTATTATTTTCTCGAAATTCATGAGTTTTAACCAAAGCGAAAGTGACATACCATATGTAATAAAAATATATTTCGTACCGAACATTATATTTAGCGAGTGGTGGATTAAGTAGTAGAATGCACTCGAAAGTGTGGATCCGCGAATAATACGGGGCTCGTGAATTATTTTTCACGAATCCACACTTCCTCGTACATTCTCTATTACAAAATATCTTAACTTTCACAAAATTCTGCAATCCAGCCACAAAAGTTGCATCGATGCGTATAAAGACCTGTTTCATTAACAAATAAATGGACTCTCGCCTCTACGAGACGCTGTCTACTCATATGATTGATTACATGATCATAAAAAAATACAAGGCATCGTAGTGTTCCAATGTTCAAGCATCCATGAAACTGCCCAGTAAATGGTAACACTGATTTGCGAATAATTTGCGCACTCATGTTTGTCTAATTTTGATTAAAGCAAAGTGACGACGATAGTGGCTTCCCGCCACTCTTTAATTTAAAGCTACAAAAAATTATGAGGAAAAAATCTTTGATTAGCAGGAAGAATTTCCTGTCTTCTTTGAAAACCTAGATTGGTTTCACTCCTAATGTTACAGTCCAGTGAATTAGTTCAGAATTCAGTCCAATTTAGATCGATTTTAAATTACTAATTTGCCTTAGAATACTAGAAAAATATCAGGCTTTCAGTCTAAACTAATACATATCAGTGACGAATTTAGACGGGGATCCTAGGGGCAGCCCCCTACATTTTGCTATTTTAATTTAAAAAACCCAAAACATTATCATTACTATTTTATTAATTAAATTTTTTTTAACGTTAAAGAATCCGAGGAATCGGCTTCATATTATTCGGTCCCTAAATGGATATTTAGGGTCCGCCGCTGCATAATAACGTCAGTCTAACAAACCAAATATCTGATTTTTTTCTGGATCATGGATTCTCCAACGTGCATTTTGGCCGAAATCATAAAAATATAATTCAATTTTGTTAAGATTGTATTTAGCTTTTAACGCGTTACAACCAATGTTATTTACATGATAGAATAGAAAATAAGCCACTTGTTTAGAGATGTATTTTGTCGACTGCTATGTACAAGCAGGTCTATTCTATTATAAAATGTCATATTTTTTCACTGAATCATGCCACATACAGCTGATGTCTATAAATGGAAACAATGATTTTCTGCAAATCAAAACAACTCATTTCAATTTGCTAAACTTATTTAAGGTTCAAACACGTTGTCCTTGGCATACAACTCAGCTCCCTGTGATGTCTGTTCAGAGCAGAAGTTAGTGTTAGTAGGAGACACGAAACAACGCACATTTCTATTTTGAAGAAGGACCCTCCAACTCCGTGTGAGAACTGTCAGTGTAGATTGACGGTGCGTCATATTTTGGTGGAGTGCCGTCACCTACAGCCTTTTAGAAACAATGTATTTGGTAATGAAACTGTGGTGGAATCATTTCGATTCCATCCACAACTTATTATTATTTTTTAATACATTTATTTTTTAATACATTTATTTTTTAATCCTAATTTAATAAATTTACTTTTATTTTGTGCTGGGGTGTCGTTAAACAGTGAAATGGAGACACGAAATCTAATTAGTAACCAATGTGGCTACTCTTACCGATAAGCAGACAGGGTAGAACAAACCACAACACTTTGGTAAACCAACTGTGTACCACCGGTGAAGTCAAGACAAACTGTAATAATATTTTAATTTTATTTCATACAGTGTTCGAAAAATAAAAACGAGTGGCTTTAACTTAATAATCGTGACACGTCAGACTGAAGCAATAAACTTGTCACAGTTTCTTTGAACATCATACAAAAAGTAAAGTTTGTTTTACTTTACAATGCCTCTAGAGCACATTGATTTTTATCTTATCATTGGCTATTGGACGTCAATCATATGGTCATTCTGACATATTTATTTAGAGGAAACCCGCTGCCGCCACATAAGCTACTCTTTTTCCGATTATATGCGCGGTCCCACAGACAGAACAACACATACCACCGTCTTTGATGAACCCGTTGTGGACCACTGGTTGGAACGGAAAATAGCCCAAACTGCAGTTGGATCCACAGTAAAATCAGAAAAATAGAACCAATCTTTTAAAAAAATACATTTCCACAACAGTTTTGAAGAAGACTGCCACTTGTAAGCCATTTTCAATTTTGAAACCATTTCAGAACACCAAGCACAAACATCAGTTAATACAACCATTATTTTAATAACACATTTTAACATAGAATAAAACATTTTCACTTAATTATCTTTTTTTTTTTGCAATCAATGCCGCCTACTTGACTGTTATGTTAAATATTATATATTTAGCAAAACGTCATCAACTATTTCCAAAATGGCTAGATTTGATATCTTCGATCATTGTGTGTGTGTGTGTGTGTGTGTGGTGTATGTGTGTGTGGTGTGTATGTGAGTATGTGTGTGTGTGTGTGGTGTATGGGTGTGTGATGTGTGTGTGAGTATGTATGTGCGTGTGGTGTATGTGTGTGTGTGGTGTATGTGTGTGTGTGCGAGTGTGTATGTATGTGTGCGTATGTGGTCTGTATCACTATCTGTCAGTTTGTATGTATATGGGTTTGAGTGTGTATGTGTATGTGACTGTCTCTGTCTTTGTTTGCGTGTTCGTGCGTGCATGTGTGTCTCTAATATCAATAGGTTTTGACAGAAAGAGTTGAAAGTGGTTGTGCTAGTAAGAGACAAACAGGATACTGTATCATCAGCAGTACTGGTTATCCACAAACAGTACATTACCTACTTTATCTTGATTATTTATTATCATAATTTATGAATGACGTCAATCTAATTTGTTGTACATTAAATGAAGATGAATGAGCCAATGAATTTGATTGGATGGTTTCCTGTTAATATTATCTTCTGTGTTTCTTCATGCAATAAAAGTGCATATGGCAATCTTTACTGATTAAATTACTTTGCTGTACTGATTAAGAAATTATTGATCTTCGTTATGGCGAGTTGTTATTGAAATACCACACGCAAACTGATGCTGGTAACTGAAACAACAAACATTTTCTACCAGTATTTAATTTTATCTTAGTTTGAACGTCAAAATACCTTGAAATACCAAATAAATCTTTCAGCTACAATGCTCAGTAACGGATCCAGGGGCCCAAAGGGTTAAAAACCCCACCCCCACTCTTTTCTCGATTATTTAATAAAACATTTTCCGATTGGAAGGACGTGAAAATTAACCATTCCCCCCCCCCCCCATTTCTATTCACCCATTACTTTTAGGCCCCTACCTTTTCAGAAATCCACATTTGGAGCCTGCTTTCAGAATTCCTGCACCCGAGCCTAATGCTCGTATATTATTATAATTCTTATTTAATTATTTTGTTCCAGTTGTTGTTTTAAACTCTAAAATCATCAGTGTCGGATGTTTCGATTCTGATCCGACAAATGTGAACCAGCAGAAAGGAATCGTTTATATGTGCTTTCCCACAGACAGGAAAGCGCACACCATGGCCTTTGCAAGTTGTGGACTACTGGTTGGAATGAGAAATATCCAAACTTAAGAGGATCGATCCAACGAACCATCGCACATCGGGTCAACGCTCTAGTTTGAGCAACGTTCCGCTCTCAATGGATATTCTGAAAACTCTTCAACTGTCAACCTTTTCCTGTTCATACAAATTGTACACTCGGATGTGGGTAGGGGATGGAGGAATAGGTTCAAGTTCCGCGATGGTATTTAAATTAATATTAAAACATATTTAAAATGTCGATAGAAATATATCGAATATCAAGATTTTATGAGTACTAATTAGGATGTTTGGTGCATTTTAAAAGGTCCCTACTTGTCAAACTTCTTAGAGGGCGTTCGATTCGGGGCATATTTCTTTCCATCCATGGTATACAACTGGTTTAACAAATGCCGTCCTGTATATCGTAAGATGTATATACAATTATCCATTGCTGCGCATTTGAATGAGTAGTCTATGTGGCGATTGTGGGTTTCTTCTCTAAACCAAATGTCACAAATAACGTATGTTTAATACAACTGTCACAGATTAACCAAAAAGCAAAGTTTGTTTTATTTAACGACGCCTCTAGAGCACATTGATTTTTATCTTATCATCGGCTATTGGACGTATTTCTTTATAGGAAACCGCTGCCGCCACATAGGCTACTCTTTCAGATAAGCAGCAGGGTGCCTTTTATATGCACTTTATCAATACAGGACAGCACATACGATGAACCAGTTGTGGACTACTGGTTGGGACGGAATATAGCTCAAACTGCTAATGGGTCTACTGAGGATGGATCCGATGACCGCCCGCTTCACAGGCGGACACGCTACCGCTTAAGCTACATCCCAGCCCTCACTGATTAACCAATGTACCTGGGTGTCGGTAAACAAACATTCCTTTCTTTCTTTTTCCATTGGTTGCTTGGATGTATTTATTTGCGTGCTTATATCAAATTAAAGTTCAAGCACGCTGTCTTGGGCACACAACTTGGCTTCCTGTGCTGTCTGTCCAGGACAGAGGTTTGTTTTAGTAGGAGAGACACAACCCGCTGCCGCCACACTAATCCCACAGAGAGGATAACACATACCACGGCCTTTGATAAACTAGTTGTGGATCTACCCACTGAACCATGCCTCGACTGATATTTGATCTCAGTACCTACTAGCCACGAGTTCGATATCTTAACTACTATGTCACGGAAGCCAGCTCTTTTTAAATTACAGGAGCAGGGTGAAGATCGCGTTCTGGGTCCGCTACTGTGCATGTATCTACTCAGAGGAAACGATCCTACAGCCCCCACAATCTGCGCCACTCAGATACAATTACACATAGTATCATCCAGACGAAAGCGTCAAGTGTATAATTGCCAAGACTTGTTTTGTATCTGAATTTGTTTTCCCCAACAGCTTCCACATGGGCAGTAATCAAAGTTGTCTGCCCGTCGCATGGCTAATACTAATAACTACATCTAACAACGAAGCAAATCAATGGAACAAACCACAGGAACACGAGAAGAGTGATCATCAAGCGCCGCTGGAGAAACACAGGTCACATCCTCTACAAGTGTATCAGCAACATAATCACCATCTACCGGCCCCGTTAGTGAATTTGTTATGCCATCGGATTTGCTGCCGGTAGGCACTAAGATCAAATCCCATTCGAGGTATGGGATTTTTAATCTCAGTATAGACTGCCACTTAAAATTAAAAAAAAATGTAAATTTAGTTTTATTTAACGACGCCTCTAGATCACATTGATTTTTTTATCTTATCATCGGCTATTGGGCGTCAATCATATGGACATTCTGACATATATCTATTTAGAAGAAACTCGCTGCCGCCACATAGGCTACTCTTTCCGATAAGAAGCAAGTGATCTTTTATATTTACCATCCCACATACAGGACGCCACATACCACGGCCTTTGATGAACCATTTTTGGACCCCTGGCTGGAACGGAAAATAGCCCTTAATTGCAAACGGGTCCACTGAGAAGGATCGAACCGATGACGGACCGATTCACAGGCGGACATGCTACCGTTTGAGCTACATCCCACTCAGACTGTTCAGTGAGTACGCTGTAGGAATAAATGGGTAGATAATCCAAACTGTGGTTCACAAATGGTCTATCAAAGGCCGTCATTTGTGTTATCGCATCTGTGGTATAGTACATATAAGATATCTCCTGTTGTTTATCAGTAAGTGTGTGATGGAAGCGGGTTTCGTCACTCCTACTAACATTAACCTCTGTCATAGATAGATGGGACAGTAAGTTAATGTGTGTGCCCAGAACAGCGTGCTCGAACCGTAATTGGGTATAAGCACGACAAAATGTACAACCCAACCAGCATCTATACAGTGCATTTGGTGATGTAGCTGGTACGCAAAGGGATCGAATCTCAGTCGAGGCATGAGATTTTAATCTCAGTACCGGCTCCAACCTAGAATGAAGTGTATACCACTTACACCAACCAACTGTCTTACAACTGCTGGTTTATCAAAGGCTTATGTTATCCTGTCTGTGCAGGGACGTGGTCAGAAAATAAAACAAATTGTAAATGTCTGAGTGTGACAACGGACAGGATGCAGTAGGCAAGTATCGCTCCATAGTTGCGCACTTCTACTCTAGGGAGAAAGTTTCCGCACATGCTTACAGATCGACAGTGTAGCTACACCCCTGCTGTGTATCCTTTGCTAATACTCGTTAAAAGTAGTCATCCTTCCTACTAATACTAACCGCTTTCATTGGGGGGAGGGGGGGGGGAAGTGGCACAGCGGGTCATTAAAGAGATCTAGCTACGTCTATGCGCACTTCGCCAATTCTATTACGTTGGTTTTCATCCCACGTAATAGTATTTCGACGAACATACAGGATTGTCCCATAACCTATAATCTGTATTCAAATACGCTCTTGAACACTACCAATTATGTTGTTACCATTTCGTGTTTTAATTTTCTCCAACGAATACACCCCAAGCTCAGATTCTCATTGGATCACTTTGCGCAGGCTGACGTGTATTTTGTTCAGGATTAGCTGTATCTTTATTGATCCAAGTTCTGCAAAATATTGTTAAAGTCTATACCATTTGCAAGGCGGGCATGTCTCTGATTTGGCCAAGCGAACCATCATAAAATGTTCCGGCAAACAAGAAGAGACGTTTGATCACAGAACGCTGCCTCACCAATCTATTTCGACTAAACAACTCGACGTAGGAGCTTGTCGACCGCAAAGGCATGTTCGTGTCAAAGAGAAATCAGGAATACTAAAGTTACTGAAGTCGACGGTGCGGTAACCACGACTAGATTGCAAGTGGATTGGAGATCGCTCGTTACACTTGTTGCTATCGCTGACAGTATCGCCCGCCCAAAAGTGATTCTCGTTTTGGATTCTTCTTTTAATTGTAGGTGTGAACATTCGAAGGTAAGGACGTTTTTTTATGTTTGATGTATATATACATAATTATTTAGTATTTCGTTTCTGGTTGTATTGCGATGGTTATCTTTCGAAGGTAAGGAGAGAGATTTTTTTTTTTTTTTTTTGTGTTTGTATTGCGGTAGTGAACTTTCGAAGGTAAGGACAGTTTTTGCTATTGTGTTTAAACATCATTGACATCGCTGAGCCCAAACATTTTTTTTCTGTTTTAATTTCGGTGGTTAACTTTCGAAGATAAGGACTTTTTATTTATTTATATATATATTTGTTTTCGCACATACATCATTCATTGTATCACTAAGTCCAAACAAAATAGTCTAAATTTTATTTCTGGTTTTTACTATTCTATTGAAAGGCTACGTGTGTACATTTGTGGATATATAATTTCTACTGCTGAATTCCTATTGAACTTTTTGAACGTACGGAATTATTTTCACTTTTCCTTTGCTTTAATCGTTTCAAAGATACACAAATATAACTGTTGTTGCCTTTTTGAGAGCCACTAGAAGTACAACTATTGCTTTTGTGAATATATATGAAGCTCATAACGTTTAATACCTCTTGCAATATGTGTTGATACAGTTTGGCTTTCTACTGGAAATGTGAAAGTTGACGTTAACGATGCGACAGTGCGTATACATTGAACACAGTGAGCCCCAGTGGTCCAATGGTAGGACATCGGATTCCCAAGCTGAAGACAGTGGTTCAACACCCCTCGGAGGCTCATACTTGACTATGTGTAAAAATTACCAAATGTTGGACATCCAATTGCCGATGATTAATTGATCAATGTGCTCTAGTGGTGTCGTTAAACAAAAAAAGTATTTACTGAACATGTGTACAGGTCACAATGTAAATGTTGCAGTTGCTAGGTAAGCGGTTACTAGGTAAGCAGTTGCTAGGTGAGCAGTTGCCGGTAAGGAGTTGCTAGGTACGAAGTTGCTAGGTAAGCAGTTGCTATGTAAGCAGTTACTATGTAAGGAGTTGCTAGGTAAGCAGTTGCATTTGTGGTTATTTTAAAATGTTGTTATATCTTTTTAGTGCTGAACTTTTAATCCTATTACATTGGTTTGTATTTAGCCGCTAAAGGTAAGCCACTGTAATCCGATTAACCTATTTTTTACTTTTAAAAAGAAACTATTGCAGACAATACAAGGTCTGCGGAAGTGTATATACGTTTTAATAATATAGATGTTTTAATGGAAACTCGTTATAATAAGTTTACTTAGATTTGTATTCCCCACGGACCTTTGACCTTATTAATTTCCAAACAAAGAATAAATTTTAAATATATACATTTGATTTGTCCATAGAAATACTTCATTCATCTACTTACATAACCAATGCATCTAGCTTATTATCAATATTTTAAAAATAATTATGAATTATCCTCACGGAAAAAATAATTCGAATTTTTTTTTTATTTTTTATTTTTTTTTATCATTGAAGAGGTGACGTATATATTTCGAGTCATTTGACGGGTATTCTCCCTTTAGCAGTTTTTTTTGTAGCGGTTTCTTGAAATTTTGAAATTTGAAAAATTCTAATTTTTAAAGGTGAAAAAAAAATCGATCGACTCGATATGGAATTCTCTTTACCATGGTTAAGATAAAACATCTTGCGTGATATGAAAGCGAGATCTAGTATCACAAATTCATGTAAGTTCCATTTGTAATCAATAGTTAGAGCACAAAGCCCCTTAAATTCCACGGGAATATGCCTTTAAGATATTGCTTTTGTGGGTATATTTGTTTTCGTTTAACCGAAACTGATTCTTTTGAGATTTTAATAGGTAATTACTTTTAATGCGGTATTTTTTCTTGTTGAGCTATTTTAATTTCTAATAGGCAAGAACATTTTCTTCTAAACTCTTCTAAAGTGCAGTAATTAGATACATAAATTTTTATACGATATTTCTAGGCACGCGTATGATAAATGAAATATTATTAATATTAATATTATGTATTATGACTATGATACAATTGTATCTTACTTTACATAAAAAATAAATAAATACATTTCTAAAAATGTTACGTTACATGTATAATTATGTGCTTTGACATATGTAATTTAAACCTGCAATACCAGTTTCACAGTCGATGCTAAACAAATTAATCCTCAAATTTCGGCATCAGTTTCTACGTATTAAAATCGCTTGTGCGCCTTTGAAATTGCCATGAAATAAAATGTTGCTGTTGGTTAAATTATTAATACAGAGTGCACTGACTGATGAAACAGTTATCTCACCACATACAATGTAATTACTCATGCTTCAAAAGTAAATAATCCTTGGGGTTTCAGACATGCTTCGTTAGGCGGAGAATCTCTTAACTAGTCTGATGAAAGACAATTAGTTAAGTTTCCGCTGAACAGATTTGTCCTAACATAATAAGAAACGAAGGGAGAGGAGGAAAGAACCACGTTAGCCCCACGCACTTGTTTGGCAGAGATCTTCAGAACAAAGCTTATCAATTTCCCTCACATCTCAAGTTGTATTATTTCGTTAGCATTTTGTAAATTACAATGTGTAGGTTATTTTGAAACAGTTTAGATTTTACCCATTATATTGAATGTCATGTCATTGCTTTTCTTAAATAACAGGTCTTTTTTGTTTTGTTTTCTCAGACTAATCCTTGTTTTTAAATGAATGTCAAAAGCACCACTTGTTAATCCTTAAATATAAAGCTATTACTTTCAATGTATTAATTGCTTTTCTTAAATAACACGTCTTTTTTTCTTTCAGTTATTTTTTTTAGTGTTTCGAAAAAACCTAGTTTTTAAATGAATGTCAAAAGCGTAACTTTTTAACCCTTAAATGTGTTATTACTTTCAGTTTTTTTAATTTCAATTGCTTTTCTTATTTAACAAGTCTCTTTTGTTTTCTTCTTTTTTTTTTGGTTTTTTGAGACAAAACCTTGTTTTTAAATTAATGTCAGAAGAGTCACGTTTTAACCCTTAAATATAATTTATTTTTATAACTTTTTTTTTTCAGTTCCAATCCCTTATTTACAAAATCAACCCATGCTAAGGGGAAAAACATGGGTTGTTACAATAATTTTATATTAATCTCAAAAAAAATAGAAACATGATTTTAATTATAGACAATTATAATTGTATACTGACAATGAACTAATTTATATTTCAAGAATCACAAATATATAGGGCTATAAGGGACTGGATTTTTTAAAGTGAAGAAAAAAGTAAAAAATAAAAAGTAAAGGGATGAAGATAAACGGAAGAAAGAGAGAGAAAGATAAATAAATAAAGAAATGAAGAAACAAAGAAAGATAATGGGAAAAATTGACACACACATTCTCACACACATATTTTATTGTCAAGTTCATTATTTTGACCAGAATGATGAAAACTTTTATTGAATATTAAATTAATTTCATGTTTTTGGTTTTCAGAGAAGTGCACAAAGCCCCTTCGCCATCTGTCCTGGATTCCAGACACAATGTGTACGATGATGACGAGTTCGATGTGTTTAAAAGAGATGATGTTGACAAGTCTAAAATCCATATTGGAAAACGGCAAGTAGTTTTATAACCTTCACAGGTACAACTCCACATCCCAGTCCTTGTCTATCCACACATCTGAATTTCAAGGGCTGTCAATTCTCAGTGGCTGTTCACAAACTGATAAAAAGATATCTCAAATTTTGAAATATGATAAATAAAAATTCTTTAAATGCAAATTTAAGATTATAATATTTAACTATCATCTTCTCCTTTAGTATAATATTTTTAAACTGTGGAACGTTTTTGACTGAGCAGCCTTTTGTTTTAAAAACTTGTATAAAACATGTTTTTGATGATTAATTTGCTTTCAGTACCAGTCATAGGATTTCAAATTTCATGTGAAACACATTTTTGGTTCCATGCTTTTGGATCGTGGGAACCCATTGTAAACTATTTTCCAATAATCCAAAATAACACAGCAGTGATACGAAATTCATGGAAAATGAAATTTTGGTTCCGTGATTTTGATGACACGATCGTTACTGTGAAATCCTATGGCCCAGGGTTTCACATGACGCGGGTATCCTGCATATTTGAAGCAATATTTTAAAATATGTGCGCATCATCATTGACGCAAAATATTCCAACGTCTATCAATTTTAATTGTTTTTAAATACATAAAAACCTATTATTTATGAGAAGAAAAAACAATGGATATACATGTATTAGTATTATAAAGACTGAATAGTGTATAATGGATATAATAATATATGCATATTATATAAACAAGACAGTTATTCAGTTAATTATGTGATTGAAATAATATTCTTGACTCCCACTTTTTGAATGCTCGACTCCCAAAATAAAACCCTATGAGTCATGATGACTCCCATTTTTGAATGCTTGACTCCCAAAATAAAAACCTTTGAGTCATGATGACTCCCATTTTCGAGACTCTAGGTGGAACCCTGATGGCCTGCAGTATTTTTGATAATTAATTGTGAATTGCAGAAACACCAACATCTCGCTGGATGACAAGACCGATGTCAAGGCTCTCAAGTCGACGTATGATGCGTACGGATCAATGGACGTACCGAGTATGTATGACAAGATAGCCGAGTACGACTATGATGACGAGTATGACGACACGTATGACACAAACAACATTGGCGCTGATGATGCCGACTCTGCTGATGAGCTGACCAGCAGAAGGTGAATTTTATGTTAATTGTCCTCTTTTAATCTGAAACTATGGAAACGCAACATTTTTCTTCACTTATATGAGCTAACACTTTTTCAAATTACAAATTTCACAATATATATATATAATTATAAATACTGCAACTTGTGAATATTGTATAAATTATAGTCTGTTTACGCTACTTGGAACATGGTTTTTGACGAATAAAAACCAAAATATATAACTTACCTCATTAATGTT
>JAULBS010083503.1:0-18670 GCA_032355785.1 Symmetromphalus regularis | reverse complement strand
GGTCGCTATTAGGTAACACTTATGGACCACTGGTCGCTATTAGGTTACATTTGTGGACCATTGGTCACTATTAGGTAACACTTGTGGACCACTGGTCGCTATTAGGTAACACTTGTGGACCACTGGTCACGATTAGGTAATGCTTGTGGACCACTAGTCACTATTATGTAACACTTATGGACCACTGGTCACTATTAGGTAATTGTGACATACATGTACATGTAGGTTACACAAAAAACCCACCTTTCACACACTGTTATTAAATTTAAAGTACTTTTTAAGGAGGATCAGTCTTGTGATCTTATTTGCTTCAGAATAGTGTTTAAATATGTCTGGTAGATACTGGGATCAAATGTCAGTTGATGTGTTGGATATTTAATCTTAATACTGGCTCCAACCAAGAGTGAGTGCTCTGTAAGGCTAAATGTAGATGTTGCTACTTGTACTAACCAGTGGTCCTCAGTTGGTTTATTAAATGTCATGGTTTGAACTGTCCTATCTGTGAAAGTGCATCCCTTGCTGCTAATTAGAAAGAGTAGTTTATGTGGTGGCAGTAGGCTTCTTTTAAAGACATGAGCCACAAAACACCATATGTATGATACCTACATTTAATAGCCACTGAATAAACAATATGCTAGGGTGTCATTAAACAAATAATTTTTTCCTTTCGACAAGTAACCTAAATCATGCTGCATGCACTAAATTGATTGTATTGTTTATATTTGTTATTGATTGCTTACTAACTTTAAACAACTAATAATTGGTTTCCATTATATCTATGATGATGGAAAGATTAACTACAAGATCATGGTCACTCATTGAACTGGAATACTAAACAAAATTAACTAGTCTCATATTCCACACAGAATGAATGATCCATAGACATCAACCCTGGTCAATCAGATCATTGTGAGGAACATTCTTTAAATTGTGGCTGATTTAATAAAGACTGAATAAACACATATTACCATAATCAGTTTGTACTATTCTGGCTTTTACTGTCACTACTCATTGATAAAGGTTTGCTAGGTGTTTGGGTTTACAAATTAATATATTAATTCTTGACTTGAAACACAGGTTATGACACTTGATGAATACAGAGAAGATTGGTATCTTGCTAATTCATAAAATTGTTCTAATCAGATTGGTTTAACTGGCTAATCACAGCATGCCATTGTGCAGCATGCTGTTGTGAAGCATGACATTGTGAAGCATGACATTGAGAAACATGCTGATGTGAAGCATGCCATTGTGAAGCATGTCATTTTGAAGTGCTGTTGGCAATCATGCTTTTGTGAAGCATGCCATTTGTAGGCACCTGTTTTGGTCTGATTCAAGCCAGTGCTAGTCTCCATGAAAGGGAAATCTTGGATTTGATTTCCCAGTGTGAATTGGCAGATGACCTATAAGTAAAGTACTTTGCGCTCACTTCTAATTAGTTTCTTGAACTTTTCCCTGCACTTCTAGTATTGATCAAATGGTCATATATACAGCCATAACATGTTTACTTATTTGATTTATTTATCAAGATGAATCTGCAGTATATTGTGAAATATGAACTAAATAGCCATTCAGCTCATTTCAAAGTATAATCACAAAGTATATATAAAATAATCTGGTTTGTTATTAAATTGTCAGGAATCACTGGTTTTCAAAAACAGTACTATAATACTTTTGATTTAATGATTTAATAAATTTCAATATGTCACACAGCCATCTCCTAGAGTTACCACAAAGCTTTTAGTTAGTACCTGACTTATGATTTTAGTCTAGGAGTTTCAAAATGCTTTTGATTATGAATTCATCATATTGCAGTGTGGGACTTGTCTTCAAAACTGTCTCTTAGGAACAAATAAGAATACTTATTTTTGTTATCCTCCTTATTCTTTTAGTGTGGTGTGAGTGAACTGCAACATAAAAGCTCTTGAGAATTTCTTGTGTACAATATGTTAACACTTCAAGACATTAATCTTTGAAAATATCATTTTAATCCTGAGCTTAAGTAGAAAATTCAGAATCCTTGTCAGAAGATATTAAGTTGTTAGCTCTGGATGTCAGTTGAAGTACTGATCAAATGAAAGCCTTCCTGTCAATAGAAATCTATCTCGTTTTTCCTTAAACTTTTAATGCTTTTAATCTTAAGACTTTTTTTGCCATTGTAAAATTGTTTGGGCATTCTCAGCCTTGTTTAATAGTTTGAACATTACCAATTTTTACACATATACACAGTGACACATAGTGACACACATACATACAGTAACTAACACACAGTGACACACATGTAGTGACACACATAATGACACACACATACAGTGACACATACACACACATTGTGACACACACGCAGTGACACACAGTCACACACACATACACTCACTCACTATTACATCAGTACATTTGTAGTTTAATATTCATTAATTTATAGTTAAAACATCCCTAAAATCTATTTTTTGTCAAAGCATCAATGTCAACATTTAAATTTATTTATGGATCTTCATTACTGATAAGAAGACATTTATTCCTGTTGAAACCTGACAGTTTTGGGGCTTTTTTTAATGCTTTTTCAAATAAAAAGAGATCTGACATTTTTTATTCTGTTGTTTTATATGACATTTTCAAAGTTCAGATTGAATGTGTCTTTTTGTTGTTTAAAAAGTTTGAATTTTAGATGGAGGAACTCACATCTTATCATCATATGTTTATTTCTCCTTCTTTCTTTTCTTCTTCTTCTTATCTTATCATCATTTGTCTATTTCTTCTTCTTTCTTTTCTTTTTCTTCTTATTATCTTATCATCATTTATCTTTTTCTTAGTTTTCTTATTATTTTGTGTGTGCGTGAGTGTGTGTGTGTGCATGCATGCATTCGTGCTGTCTTTAATACAGATTTCTTGGGTCATATTTTGAATTTTGATTAACTTGTTCTGTTAAAAATCTTTTTATAACCATTGTATTTGTGTGCTTAGAATTTTTTCTAATTACCAGTAGCATCCACACACATACATTGACATTTAGTTGATGAAATGAATAGTATGAAATCTCTATAGCCTGTTAGAGGGAATCAATTATAGATTTTTGATTCCAAATTCATGTAATGTGCATATTAATTATCGATATAGATACACAAGAAAATGTGATAGGTTAAAGGTTTGATTCTACCGGTCACTATTTTTCAGTTAGTAGAAAGATACATTTTTCCCAGTTATATATTACACACAGCCTATGATATACTGCCTGTGGACTGTTGGTTGGAATGGGAAATATCCTTGTGGGTTCATTGCTGTGAATTTATGTGACCATTCATTGCACCTCTGCTTGAAACTTTGCCACTACAGGCTGTCACAATTATACAATAATGCAAACAATAGTTTCACTTGTGCATCACACTAGCAATTATAGTTTTATGTAAACCCATTTTTTATTTGCATTAAAACTGGGAGATAAAGCATATTTTAAATAAAATGAAATGGTTACCTGAAATGTTTTTGGCATAACCTATTTATCGTTAACACAGAAAAAAACATTCTTGACAGTTGTGCACTTAAGGCTATATCCCATTCACAAATTGATCTAACAAAACTGGAATATAACATGATATTGATTAATGAATTGTCATCCATATTTTATAGTTTGTAATAAACAGGAAGAACATTGCAGATGGTTGGTCTCATCATGGCTGAGTGTTTGATACCTTAGTTAAAAAAGAGGATTAAATAATCCGTTGAAATGTCATTGATCATGAACATTTTCATAGATAGATGAACCATAAGGTCTATGTGACCAGATGTCTGTCGAATTGATTATTAGAATAACTCTAGATACCTCTACATGAGATAATTATCATACTGCCCACAGCCATGATTACATAGTAAATATTGCCATCGCTAGAGAAAATCAAACAGATAAAACATACTTATAATGTAAATATTGGGGATAATCGGTCCTAGTGACGTTGTAGTTACACTATCAGACTTGAGGCTGGTAGGTACTGGGATTAAATCTCAATCAAAGCTTGGAATTTTTAATCTTAGTACTGATCCCAACCCAGAGTGATTACTCCTCAAGGTTCATTGGGTAGGGGAATACCACTTACACCAGCCAGTGGTCCAGAACTGGCTTACCAAAGGTTGTGGTTTGAGCTGCCCAGTCTGTGGAATAGTGCATATCCCTTGCTATTTATCAGTAAGAGTAGCCATATTAGTTTTTCCCATGAGGTCCTCTCTAGTCTACATATTTACAAATGTACATACAAATATTATATATGTAACATCATTGTTATCCTGTCTTCAAAATAAAAACTTTTCCCTCTAAGCTACCTGTTTACCTGTAATTATAACATACATATATATAAGACCTTCATTATTTGCAACTTAGATTTTTAGTATCTTAGTCACATACTTGTTTGCTTGGCAGGCCATAAAAAACGTCTGATGTAGGGGTAATATATTCACTAATATATTAGTATGTTGATATGAGATTTAGAATTTCTGAAGTTGTATGAAACATGCTTTGTAAGTATGTCGGATCTGTGTACAAAAACAAAACCACGAAGTTGTTAATGAAGTACAGTGGCTTCATTTGCAAAAAATAAAGATTGAGCAAGAATTGAGTGGAGACAGTCATGAATGGTGCACTATGTTTATTCTCAACTTTAATGACATGTTCTAACTTCCTGCTAACCTGAACGAATGCTGTCAACTTATTTTGATGCCTGTAATAGCCATTGATAATGGGGTGTCGTTTTAAAGAAATCTTATTTCTTCTGGCTCACTGGTAATAATAGTAATAATGAAAATTATATGGTAGATCAAGTTGACAGTTTTAACAGAAACAATTTTTGTTACACCATTCAAGGAGTACAATTTTACACACATAAAAAAAGAAGTTCATCTAGATTCAAGGCCTTATGAAATAAATATTTTTGTTGAAAACATTTTTTTTTAATGATAATGTGTACTTCAAGTTTGAAACTGAAACCCAACCATCGGAACCTTATTATTATTATTTTTTTTTGGTGGTGGGGGGGGTGGGAGTTGTTTAACAACACCACTAGAGCATATTGATATATTAATATTCGGTTGTTGGATGTCAAACATTGGTAATTTTGACATGTAGTCAAGTGTGAGCCTGTCTCCAGTTTTGAACCACTGTCTTCAGCTTGAGAATCTGATGTTCTACCACTAGACCACAAAGGCTTATAATCATAGGAAACTGTCAGTGATTTCAGAAGATAAAAAAATTATACTGAAAAAACACAGCCATCAAAAGACTGAATGCAGAAGAGAAAAAAATAAATTGACTAGCTTAAATGTTTTAGCAGGGTGTGGGTGATCATTATGAGAATTTGTGTTGGCATTATACCATTCTTTTAGCTCGTTACAGGAATGAAATGTTTTTTCAGTTGACACTTGCTGGCAGTAATGACACGGAGGCACTGTGAGTTATTTGTCCTCTTAATTGAATACTAGAGCTAAGTTAATGGAGTAAAACCAATTAAACCTTCTTTTTTCTTTCTTTCTTTTTTTCTGTTCAATAAATCTGTATCAACTTGACCTTTTTATTTTTTATTTTATTAGCTTTATTGAAGAAAGGATTTTCATCCATCTGTTTTGGTAATACAGTTCAATAGAATAATCTTTTATATTTTGACATTCTATGTTTCTTATGACATTTTGAATCGTAATCTTTCTTGCATTTATGAATATTTCCTGGTACATAAAACTTGGTGGCATGTACAATCCTGTCTGTGGAAGAGTGGCTGTGAAAAAAAAAGTAGAACTTTCAGCTTTTGAAATTAGTGGCAGCTGCTGTGTAATTGATTTGCAACAGGATTTTACTGCTGTTGTAAAAATATTAATATATTATGCAAAATGCTTATTTAAAAAAAAATGCTGTAATAGTGCTATAACTATGTGATTTAGTAAAAGGAAAGAATTCCTTGTTTAATGACACCCGAGCACATTGTTTATTTAATGGATATTAGATGTCTGACATATGGTTTTCAGTGACTCATGGTCTTTAGAGGAAACCTGCTACCACCACATACATGTATGCTACTCTTTCCGATTAGCAGCAAGGGATCTTTTTTAAGTGCTTTTCAACAGATAGGTCAGCACATACCACAGCCTTTGATAAACCAGTTGTGGACCACTGGTCAGGATTTAGCGATGGCAATTAAATGCTGTTGTAAATTTGTCTGAATTTCAAGAGCTATACCTTTATATCATATTTTGCCTGACAATCTCCTCAACCATTTATCTGTGATTTTAATGAATATCTTGAGACTCAGACTTTTCCAAAAATTAGGCACTGAAATAGTAGGCTTCTTCTTTAGACCATGTGTAATAAATACCACTTCTGACACCTGTATAGATCCGCCGATTAAACAATGTGTTGGAATGTCAGTGAACAAACCTTCCTTTTCTTTATTCACACTGTACAAGGTAAGTCTTATATTCTACCATGTTATCTGTCACGTGCAGAAATAATGGATGTCATACACCTTGTTTGCCAATAGTGGAATGTTCATAGATATTCAATATTCTTTAAGTCAGCATCTAACACATGGTAGTATTGGTAATTTGTTTATGACTTCTTTGCAGAAATAACTTGGCAGATCAATAACGGGTTCAAGCTGTAATACAGATACTTTTAATTACAAATTTACATTTATTCATCCATCCATGCTTTTATTGATTAGTTGATGGGCAGACAGGTTTGTAGAACCTGAGAGTGTGTGTGGGCGGGTTCTTACCAGTCCTTCAACTCTTTGAGACATTCAGTGATGTTTCTGTCACATTCTTCTGAAACATTCTCAGATGATATGAACAAAAGTATTCAGAAACAAAGTAAAAATTACAAAAGACTTTGAGGATATTTTTTCTTGTTTAAGAACATGACTTGCATCAAAAACAGTAAAGTCACAGTCACATGTTTCAATGTGGGTGTACATAATTTATAATTACATAATTTTATTTTTCTTACTGGTTCACTTAAAATAAGCATCTTCATAAATGTTGTTCTTATTAAAAATCTTTAAAAATACTTTAAATAAATCATGTACGTGTACATAATGAATGAAATTACTGGGAAAGGCTATATAATAAAACTGTTTAAAAATAAATCTCAAGATACACTTGTTTTGCATTACGCTGTGTTTAGCTTAGGACTGATTAAAACTGGTTGCATGAATTCACAATTTGTAATCTACCATATATCATAACCATTATGAGCAAATTTGGCTCTGATTGGCTTAGCATGGCAGAGAGAATATAGATTTTCAAATCCATCAGTTTTGGCTTGCACAAGGAATGATGTTTGATAAGTCAGTGACTTCCAGATGCTTTTTTGTTGTTGTTTTGTTTAACGACACCACTAGAACACATTGATTTATTAATCATCGGCTATCGGATGTCAAACAATTAGTAATTTTGACACATAGTCAAGTGTGAGTCAGCATCCAACGGGTTTTGAATCTCCGTCATCAGACTGACAGTCCGGTGTTCTAACACTGGATCACAGAGGCTCACTTTTCAGATGTATTTAACCCATCTCAGATTTTACATGTGGTAACATGCTGAGTTATGGTAATTAATTTAAATTTGTATACTAGCTTTAACTCCACCACCATAACCCCCCTCCTAATGTGTATGAATAGAAAAAGCTAACAGTTGTGAATGATCACTTGTATACATTCATATAAAAATAATGACTTCCTTTTATATTGAGACTTCCAGTAAATTAGAATTAATTTTAAAATATTTATGATCTGCAGGTTTGTTATAGAGCATATTAAATGATGTTCTAATGGGGATAGTGAGCTACTCATAAATTACTTGACATTTACTGTTTGAGCACTAGCTAAATTACTTTGATTTCTATGAATTCACCAACTTAAATAGAGCCTCAGTGGTCCAGTGGTAGAATGTCGGACTCTCAAGCTGATGATAGTGGTTCAAAACCCATTTTAGGCTTGTTCACATTTGACTATGTGTCAAAATAACCAAGTGTGGTGTCATTAAACAAAACAAACCAAATCACTGACTTAAATAACCTTAATACAATCATTTTTCTAAATTTCACACTGCTTAAAGGTTGATCCTGATTTATGTGTAACTTTTTAACAACTTTTTTATATTTATTTCTTGCTGATATGGATATTGTAAAAGGGAATTTTGAGATCAATCCAGTTTTAGAGTCAACTTGATGTAAACAGGCTTATCTCGCGTGGGCTCAGTGGTGTCATTGGCTTTTTATTAGTAGCTAATCATGCTCCAAGCTGAAATAGCCTCTGTTTACCCTGTATTTGGACCTCGGTTTTATTAGAAGCAACACCACTAATTTAGTATCATTTTATTCCCCTTAATTGCTCTGACACTGGAGAAAATAATTTGTTGAAGGATTTCTTTATAAATCATTCGATATGAAGATGTTAAAAACAAAAGTAGTTTGTGGTAGGTTTATAAGAAAAAAAATTGTGAGACCTTTGGTTTTTTATTTCAATTTATAAGACTTTTTTTTTAGATTGAAGTTATAATAATTATAGTGTGTCCTTTCATTCAGGAAAGTTGAAATAAAAAAAAAAAGCTTTAATGCATGGCTAAATCATTTCATGTAACACTGGTTATATATGTTACCTATTGTTTGTTCGTGAATACTAAAATAGGACAACATTTACAAGAAGTTAGTTTTTGTTTCTTTATTTGAAGATGTTGCCATTAAACCAAGAAACTGATCAACAATTGAATTCTTATCAGTTAATGTAACTTATTTTGTAAAGGTATTCGCAAAAATGAAATGGGTGGCTAAAACAAAAATTGCATGGCATATAAATGAAGACATTAAATGCAAAATGATCAGGGTCACATTGAGGTAAAACTGAGAAAAATGATAATGAATGATATCAATGATTTTTTGACCTTGTATTTAAGAAGGATGGATTGTTTAGCATGCATCGGGACATTTGAAAACAATTGTCTTCATATCCAGTTATTGATGGCAGTAACAGGATCAAATTATAGAAATTTGTGATCCTGATCATTTTGCTGCTGACCTCTTCAAATTTTTTTTTTCTTTGTTTAACAACATTACCAGAGCAAATTGATACACCAATCATTGATTATTAGATGTCAAACATTTATAGATTTTGACAAGTAGCCAAGTGTGAGCCAGCCTCCAGTAGGTTTTGAACCACAGTCTCCAGCTTGAGAGTCCGATGTCCTACCCTTGGACCACTGAGGCTCACTAACATATAAATGTATTATGCAAATTCTCATTTCTGACAAGCCTGTTATTTAAAATGTTTTAATAATATAATACATGAATTTTTAAACATTGAAAAAAAATATTCTGCTCTTAAGAGTTTTCATAAAACAGTTTTATGATTTAATGAGGACTGGCACCACTGTTTCCAGATAGAAAATTGCTTTGGTAGCCATTTTGAAATTAAGTAATAACAGCACACTAATTCAGTAATTGTGTAAAATATGCCCACAATCATTTGCACAACAGTTAAAATAGTGATTGCTACAAAAAAGATAAAGGATGATCTGTTGAGTTATGATTCTTTGTTAAAATTTGTCATCGTTCTTCTACTGTTGTTTATCCGCTGGATTGTATTTCATCTTCTGAAATAATTTTAAAATTCAAAATGGCTAAAGTGGCAGTCCTCAGAAAAAATGTTAAATAAAAAAAACTGATTTTTGGGGGGGGGATTTGTTTTGTTTAACAACACCACTAGAGCACATTGATTTATTAATCATTGGCTATTGCATATCAAACATTTGGTTATTTTGACACGTAGTTAAGTGTGAGCCATCCTCCAATGGTTTTGAACTACTGCCATCAGCTTGAGAGTAACATTCTACTGCTGGATCACTGAGACTCAAACAAAAAAATAATAATTATGAAAACTCTTGATTGCAGAAACATTAATATTTATAAGGTTGTACATATATTTCACAATGTGTGGTTTATTACAGTTATTTGATATCCTTTAATACCTGATTGTATACCTTAAAAAGTTTAAATATATAAGACCTTTTTTTTTCTCTAACTTTTTATGAGATAAAATAAGATCATTTTAAATATATACATTTCCATTTATTTAGTATAATATTATTTTAAACTTCTGAAAACAGTCCAAATACAATGTTTGTTTCTCTTCAATTTCTGATATTTCATTTTAATTTGAAGCAGATAAAATTTAAATTGAAACACTCCTGAATTTATCAATAAAAATTACATTGTATGTCATATATTTTACGGTATATTTGTTGCATTATCATATTAAATACTTTACTGGTTATCATTATGAAAAGCAAGATGTGTTAATAAAAATAAATGTTTTACCCCAGTTTTATCAGATATTTTTGGGTGAATACATATATTTGTAGTCATCACTATGTCATCAGATATTAATCTCAAAGAGCTTGTTTCCAATGAAAATGAATTTTTAAAACATTTGTTAAGATATTTTATTTGATATATATTTGCACAGTCATCATTATGACACTAAGTTTAAACTGTAAGAAGCTTGTTTCAAATAAACTGATTATAATGTTTACGTCAGTAATGATCAATGATTTTATCTCGAATGCTTCATTTCTTCACAAATATTCAGAGGTCCTTGTGGATCAATGTTCAATAGGAGATTCATTTCCGTGCTTTTCATTCAATCTCTGTTGTAATCTTTGCTTAAATCGAACATAATCACGATGAAAAACATTCCCATCAGACCCTAACTATAAATTTAGCATGTAGCTGGGCTACTATGATAGGCATTGAGGTTTGTAATTTAAATGTGAGTTGTCGGAAATACAATGACTAGAGCACACGTAAGTATAGACTTACGCAACTTTAGAGTTTAATATTCTAAATACTAAAATTTTAAATCTGATCCTTTTAAACATTTAAGACCACCAATTTCCTTTCAACCCCACCCTACATCTCAATGTAAAAGTTTTGTTTCATATATAACTCAAATTTTCCAGCCATATACAATTAAAAACAAGATATTCTATACATTTTATTATAAACAGTTATCTTAAAGTCTGATTTTAATTTATAACTATATGACAGTACCTATAAACCCATCTTAACATCTGACCTCTAGATCCACCAATGCTCCTTTTATAATTCACTTGATAGACTTTGAAGATATGTACATGTTGCTCTTTCAATAAAAATAAATTTTATCAATATAAAGCCAACAAAAGGCCTCAGAGATTATGACAGGTATAGGATATGTTAATCTTTCACAAACACTTGGTATCATCACCATTTTGACAGTGATTCACGAGTGAAGGTTTCCTTAATTTTGTTTATAAATCCTTTGGATTCTGTTTTGTGCAGAGATCACAATATTAACAGTTATGTCATTCAGATTTCAACAACCAGTCACTCAGGCTGTTTTATAATACACAGGGCAGAGAAGAAAATTGTATTGAAAACTAGCATTGGTGTTTATTGAAAAACAAAGATAATGAGTACAGGTGGCAAGTGGTTTGGTTAAGTACATGTAGTTAAATATTCTGCTGCTATCAGATTTCATAATTCCAGGTAAATGGCACTTCGGCTGTTTTTCACAACGGTGTTTATTTTTTGACAGAATGCAGCATTTACAGGCATTTATCCAAAATCTGTGATTAATCTAGGTAAAAACATCTGGGTTCCTTTTGGATACAATTAGAAAGCAGTAAATCAGGAAATTTTAATCACTTACATGTAGCTATATCAATACTAAAAATACTTTGCATTGATAATTACATGCATAAGTAAAATTATTCAAAATTTTAAGGGCTACCTAAAATTCTAAAGTCAAGCATACTGAATAAAATTTGTACTATTTAATACAGAAACTGTCATCATGTTGCTAAACCAAAATAATTTTTCATCAACAGTTAAGTGCCTTTGCTAAAATTCTATGTTCAAGTATGTTTTATAGTAATTTGGCTTCATTATGATACAAAATAAAATTTGAATTTGGCTTGATTGTGATAAAAAGAACATAACAGAATACAAATATAGTGAGTAGAAATTGAGACATATTTTAATTGGCTTTCAGGATTATTGCCTGGAAAAAGTTCTAGATCCCAATCATCCCATGAAAAATGACTACTCCATTTTATTACCGGTTGGAAGATTAATTAAACATGTCTGTTGGAAAGTAACATTTTCATTTTACTCATGCCCAGTGATTTCTGCTCACCTGGGGTGATGAGGCGAGTATTTAATTTTATGCCTGAAATAAATCCTCTATTTATTACCATAACACATTTTATGCTCTAAAACATCAAAGATAATGGTTAAATGACTATACAAGTGGTTGATGAAGCTTATCCAAAGTAACACCCATGTACTAACAATGAGAATTAATGATGGCATCTTCCGTTAAAATGCTAAATAATATTGATAAATCTATTCACATGTAATACACATGGGTAATATAATCTCAGAAAGAAGTGTTAAATAAAACACTTTATATTGATGAATAGGTTTACCATAAAATACCAGTCCAGTTAATTCAAACTGTGGTTAAAAAAAGATTGTGATTAGGAACTGAGCAACTGCCCTCCTGGGTAAAATTCATTTTGAGTTATAAAAACATTGAGACAACCAGAATTACATTGGACCTCCTATAATGGAAATTCTTAGTAAGAAGTTAGTAATGAGTTAATTTGGTTTTGTGAACACCTGATGTCATCATTGAAGTCCGTTGCCAGGGTGTGCAGTTTACAGTCACCACAGGCAAACAAAAATAACAAGTGAGTCAGTACAGTACCTTGAAGTCAGCCTCATTGGTCCAGTGGTAGAACATCTTGACTTTCAAGCTGACAATGGTTAAAAACTTGTTTGAAGGCTGGCTCACACTTGACTGCGTGTTAAAATAACCAAATGTTTGACATCTGATAGCCAATGATTAATAATGTTGTTAAACAAAAACAAAAAACAAAAATAAAGTACAGTACCTTGAGTTGCCCATGTTTGAAATGTAAATAAATACTAAACAAAGTCTGGTTGAGACCCCAACAGTAATGAATAGGATTGAATAAAATTTGTCATGATTGTTAAGCTTTGAGTAACATGGGAAAGATCTAAAGTAAAGTAACGTTTGTTTTATTTAACGATGCCTCTTGAGCACATTGATTTTTATCTTATCATTGGCTATTGAATGTCAATCATATGGTCATTCAGACTTATGTAATTAGAGGAAACCCGCTGCTGCCACATAGGCTACTTTTTTCCAATAAGCAACAAGGGATCTTTTATATGCACCATCCCACAGACAGAACAGAATATACCACAGCCTTTGATGAATCAGTTGTGGATCACTGTTTGGAATGGAAAATAGCCCTAACAGCAAACAGGTCCAATGAGAAGGATCGATCCGACGACTGACTGGTTCATAAGCAGACACGCTACCGTTTGAGTTACATCCTGCTCCCTTAGGGAACATCTATGGCTTGTTGTTTATTATGTCTTCTAGCACTGATGCATTCTGTCTGGTAACTACTTACTGTAATCAAGATTCAATCAGTCACTCAGTCACAAAAACAAGATTGACAGCCTAAGCCAATAACGCCAAGTAATGTAATTGCTAATGTCTTCACTAACAAATATATTTGATGTTATAAATTTATGGGATTCCAATACCTCTTCATCAACTGGCCGGATGATTGAATCAAGTTTCAAATGGTGACAAGAAATTAACACACACTGCCACAAGATTTTCACAGTGATGTAGGATATATTAGCCATTTTTTTCTTTCTTTCTTTCTTTTTTTTGTTACATATTAAAATGAGTAGTTTTGAGTTCAGCTGATATACAAATGCCATGGGAGTATTTATTTATTTAACGACCTCCTCTCCCCCAGCACAAAAGTAAACATCAGCTACTGGGAGTCACAGACTCGGGAGTAATGTTTCTAGAAGTCGTACCATCTCAAAAATGAAATCGATAGGACAGTTTAAAGTACATAACAAATTTCAAAAACATTAAATTGTTATAGATGTTACATTTAAGGAACTTTCAATTTTTGTGACACACATATTACTCTTCTTGATCCAACATTTTGACTAAAAATTATGAGTGGAAATCTGTAGGAGCAAAGGAAACCCAAAATTTGATAATATAAACTAAATTGCAAAAATAAATGGATGGTTTTTCTCTCAGGAATTTGTTTGGATTATATTAAATAAAAAAATAAATATATAAAAGCAGTTAATAAAATTGTCAGAAATAAATATATTAGGAAGATTTCTCTAGAAAGCAGTGTTACCTTTTTGAACTGGACTGGTACTCAAGCAGCTCTTGTGTCATTGCACCCTAATCTTCTTGTCACTGCAGACCTGATTGGTTGAAGAAATTGCGTGTTTAGAGGCAATGTCGGAAACACCAGTTGCACTTTTAAATTACTAGCATACATTTGTAATTAGAGACTCTTTTTTTTTTTGTAAAATGTGATCTCGTTAATCTTTTGTTTTGAAGAACGTGATAAGTTTACAGCATTTGAGGAGCCTGAGGCTCAAACAAGCCATATGTAGGTTTTATGTATCATTATTTCTATTTTGATTGGCTAGATGCACCATGCTAGACAGTATTCATGATACACAAGACTGGTGCTGAAGTGGTAAAGGCACTGGCCTCAAAGCTGATACTTGGACTGTGTGCATGTAAAATGGTTATACAAATGTATTACTAATCCTGAATGATAAAGCCCTCAGCTGAGGTCATTCACAGGTTATTCATGTCATTTTAATAAGAGTTGTTTCCCTTGGTAGACAAGATGGAGATCATGTCAAAGAACAGTAGTATTCTTACCTGAACTGGCTACATTTTTACTGTTATTTTCATAGCTGTAGCATGTGTCTCAACTTTTTAATGACATTGGCCATAAAACTAAACCTATTCTCAATTGATTTATTAGTTTGAGATCAGTTTGAAGCTCAAAATAATAGAGAACATAGCAGAGAAAGTCCATTGAAGAGCACAGTTTTGAAAAAAACAGTACTGATCTATATTTACAGTATGACAACTTCTGCAGGTCACAGGATATTTCACTCAGTGGACACATTAAAGGATTTCATAGGATTGTTCACTCAGTGGACACATTAGAGTATTTCATAGGATTATTCACACAGTGACACATTAGAAGATTTCTTGTTCTAGCAGTTGCCTACAGTTTGTATACCAAAACCAATGGTACTGTTTTATATGCGGTCATGGTTCAAAATATATTTGTGTAGCATAGCAATTATAACCTTGGGATAAAACACAACAGCAAATGTAATATTTCTTTATGAGGCATCATGGCAAATGTTTTAATGCTATCCTACACATGATGTCTAGTCATTCTAAACATGCCATTTAGGCAGCTGAATTGTATAATAATCCAGATGAACATGCTATAACAGTTACTGTAATTGAAAATAAGAACAAAATTATATATTACCATCATTGCCATGTTTGAAAGAATTGTTTTGGTCAGTGGTATATTAACATCCAAGTTATTATGAAATTCATTATACATATATGATCATCATTTGTTGGTAAGATAATACAACACACTGTGGAGCCTCATATTCCCATGGTCATCTCTAGCAGAATCAGATTTTCAATTTGCAACAGTATCTATTTGTTTTTCTGAAATTGTTATTATTACGGTAACTTATTTTGAAAGAATAATGAAAAAGATATTTGCAAATTTCACAATATAAAAAATAACTAGCAAATCTGGAAAGTACACTGTATAACACTAGTCTGCCCTTCATGGATGGAGAAATGGTCTTATTTCTGATAAAAGAATTTGATGGGTAAATACACATATACTGTTATTTTACATTTACATTTATTTTAATAGCAATAATGAATTGGTTTTAACAGTAAAATAGATGGAATTAATAGCTATTCTGTATTAACTACTGTTATATGAATTAAATTAAATTAACTGTACTGCATTAACTACTGTTGGTAGTTGAATTAAATTAACTGTACTGTATTAACTACTGTTGGTATTTGAATTAAATTAAATTAACTGTACTTTATTAACTACTGTTGGTAGTTGAATTAAATTAAATTAACTGTACTGTATTAACTACTGTTGGTAGTTGAATTAAATTAAAATTAACTGTGCTGTATTAACTACTGTTGGTAGTTGAATTAAATTAAATTTACTGTACTGCATTAACTACTGTTGGTAGTTGAATTAAATTAAATTAACTGTACTGTATTAACTACTGTTGGCATTTGAATTAAATTAAATTAACTGTACTGTATTAACTACTGTTGGTAGTTGAATTAAATTAACTGTACTGTATTAACTACTGTTGGTATTTGAATTAAATTAACTGTACTGTATTAACTACTGTTGGTAGTTGAATTAAATTAACTGTACTGCATTAACTACTGTTGCTAGTTGAATTAAATTAACTGTACTGTATTAACTACTGTTGGTAGTTTAATTAAATTAAATTAACTGTACTGTATAAACTACTGTTGGTAGTTGAATTAAATTAAAATTAACTGTACTATATTAACTACTGTTGGTATTTGAATTAAATTAAATGAACTGTACTGCATTAACTACTGTTGGTACGTGTTTTGAATTAATAATCTTACTAAGACATTATTATCACTGTAAAACTGAATTAATATTAATTGTTGCCACTATCGAATAATAATACTCATAGCTGTTATTTCTGGTTTCTACTTTATATGGCATTCCATGAAAAAAACACCAAAAAAACATGGTTAATACTATTGATTTTTCCTGGTTGTTCGTACTTTTGATTTTTGCCATGGGCAACCTTTTCTTTTAAAAAGGATAACTTGTTCCTTGTCACATCTGTCAGTGATCAGTGATATGCTCAGAAGCATTCAGAATAAATGGAATCAACAGTGAAGATAGGGAAATGTGAGGAAATTGAGTTTGAGGATTTCTGTCAAATGGTCGGGGAAGTTGTTTGTTGACATTGTCATGAATAATTTATTGTCACATAGGGTTAACTTTTTTGACATCTTGAAGATTTGGTTTGTTTATTAACATTAAAGCACAGATTTATGGAAAGTAAAGTAAAGTTTGTTTTATTTAATGATGCCTCTAGATCACATTGATTTTTATCTTATCATCGGCTATTGGACGTCACACATACGGTCATTCTGACATATGTCTTTAGATGAAACCCGCTGCTGCCACATATGCTTCTCCTTCTGATAAGCAGCAAGGAATCTTTTATATGCTCCGTCCCACAGACAGGACAGCACATACCACGGCCTTTGATAAACCAGTTGTGGATCACTTGCTGGAACGAAAAATAGCCCAAACTGCTGAATGAACAATGGCTGGAGTGTAGTTAAACAAACAATGCTTTCCTTATAATTAGGTAGGAACATGTTTCTTCTGTAAACCGTATGTCGAAACCGTATCGCATGTTCCGCACCTAATAGGTGTTGATCAAACAACATGCTGGGTTATGTTAAACAAAAATGTCTTTCTGATGGTAAACACAAGACCACACAGTGTGTGTAACATACCTTAGATAGCAGACCATGCTACGCTATTATTATTACCTATTGTTTTAACTAGTCACATGTAGCTTAAGAGGTAGAGCACCTCCCTGAAGTGGGATAGGTCACTGGATCAATCCCCTTTGTGGAAAAGCACATATAAAAGATCCCTCAGGCCCATAAAAGCCAGGGGGCTAGGAGGGGATCAGCACCCCCTCCCCCAACCTTTTTTTCCAGTTTTTATTTCAGGCATAAATTCGCGGTTTCATACATTTTATACACACATAAATATTAGCTCCCCAACTTTGCTGTAAATCAAAAAGAGTAGTCTATGTGATGGCAGCTGGTTTCCTCTAAAGACCATGAGTGACAGAATACAAATCTCTGAGGACACCCACATGTGTAGTTACTCAGTCAGATTTTCCTTTGCGGACCCCAAATATTTTTCACTGACCCTAAAGAACTCCAGGGAGCGGGATGTAGCTCAAACAGTAGTGTCTGCCTGTGAAGCAGTCAGTTGTCGGATCAATCCTTCTCAGTGGACCCATTTGCAGTTTGGGATATTTTCCATTCCAAACAACTGGTTCATCAAAGGCTCTGCGGTGCATAGTGACAGATGAAAGAACTAACAGTTTCAATAAAAGCTGGAAGGTATATCTTGATCGACATTTTCTTCCAATTATAAAAACGTAAACTGGTTTTTAACCTCCTCCCCTCCAGTGTACAGTTTGTACACCTGAGAAAATTCTGATAATTGTGGGCAGACCCTTAATTATATAAACATCAAAGGTATTAACTAATCTGCATTAATTATGTACACATCAAACGTATTAACTACACTTACAAACTGGATACAGTTACGAACATCAAATGCTATTTAATGAGCAATCGACATGCACGTATCCAATCTATCGAAATCAATTGAACCGGTTGGTCGTCGGATCGATCCTTCTCAGTGGACCCATATACAGCTTGGACTATTTTCCGTTCCAACCAGTGGTCCACAACTGGTTTATCAAAGGTGGTGGTATGTGCTGTTCTGTCTGTGGGACGGTGCATATAAAAGATCCCTTGCTGCTTATCGGAAGTAGTAGCCTATGTGGCGGCAGCAGGTTTCCTCTAAAGATATATGTCAGAATGACCATATGTATGACGTCCAATAGCCG
>JAULBS010083492.1:0-18671 GCA_032355785.1 Symmetromphalus regularis | reverse complement strand
TTTCAAACAATCAAAACATGGGGTTTTTTACGCAGCTTACCATATATATATATAAATAATATATAGAACCCTAAAACTGACCATAATCCTATCCTAACTCTTCCCTAACAGTAACCTCACCTATGCTGGAACTGTCAGAACTCTTGCCATTTTTTTGTTTTATGGAGGTAACAATGTATGCATCTTTATCGGCTGTAATGAATCATTTTTGATGAAAAGTAAAAATAATTACTCTATTTTGGTGACCATTTTATTTTTACCATCACAAAAAGGCAGGTATGTATTTAAAAACTTTTGGACTGCATTTAACAAATATATTTTAACATCAGTGTACATGCGCTGTAGCCATTCTTATTTAAGGCTTAATTACACAGGAGAGCGGTAACGGAAAGCGGCAAATGGAAAGCGGTAAACCGCGCAGTTTTTTCAATTATATATAGCGTGGAATACCATGTGGTGATTTTTGGTTTGTAAACAAATAGCTTACAATTTTTAGCGCATTTGGCAAAGACAAAAAGTGAAGAGATGAAAGTGCGGAGACAGAGACACAGATGGAGGAAACCAAGGTACTTTTAGTTACATGAGATTTTATCCTTATAGTCTTCTTAAATTTGATCATAATTATAGCATGGCCGCCGGAACTAGAGTGGCAATAATTTATCCAGAAGTCATTAAAATAGTTTTTCCAGTATCAACATTTCAAGATTATCACTGGGGAGCATGCCCCTGGATCCCATAGCCCTCAACATCGCTAATCCGCAGCCACAATATTATAATCGTTCAGGCGGCCCTGTATAGTGGGAAGTTTTGGACTTCTGTGATCAAGCATTCCACCGACATGATTACTGTACTTCGCATCACATTAGATTGGCACCATCATTTTTAACAATAACTTTTCTTCTAGGGACTGTAGAACAAAAAGGAAAACAGTTTTGGAAATTATACGAAAGACCTAATTTTTATACAAAAGCTCAAGAAGATATATACTGAATGTTAAATTTTTATGGGTATTTATATATTTTTTTATGCATTTTAGCTGGGGGGTTTTGCACTTTTCAGATACAATTTTTGTTACCGTAACAACTATATATAATCCAAAAAGATATAAAGTGAAATACGTTTGTGTATCTTGTACAAGTTGCAAAACATTTAAAAGGCGAAGTATAGTACATGTGGTTGTTATGACATGACACAACAGCACCAGTTTTGATTGGCTAAACTCTCAAATTTATCACGCAGTATTTCAGAAAAATCGCTCAGCGTTCTATCGCCAGCGGTTTACCACTCCGTCGTTTGGCCGTTTCGCACTCAGTATAATTGGTTCCCGTTACCGTTCACCAGTGGAATACGACCTTTAGTACCATGCTTTTCAATAATATGAAGAGTATTTATTACAGGTTGTACGGTAATTAACCAACATTTATTATTAGATTGATAGCGTGTTCACTGTGTAAATAAAGGTATTATGACAAAAGTACACGAGGATGTTTGTGTATTATTGTAATAATATATAATAATAATGAAAAACAAACATAAACTTTCTGTTAAATGCCAAACTTGACCTGTGACTTGTGTGGAGTCCATCTCAAATTTGTGAAAATTAAACGTATTTCCTACCAAATCAAAAGTTTTTTCCAGGTTTCTTCGAGCTCGTCCGTCTAGGGAGTTATTGTCAGAATAATCCTGCTCAGGGGGCGAATCGCTTCTGTATGCAAAATAATTCATAGTGAACCTTCATACAGAATTACAATTTCAAGTGCCAAACTCAAAAGCTCTGCAAAATGTCAGGAAATCGTCTCGTCTATTTTTAGAACGGCGGAAGTTAGGGACATCCCAGGAAGTTTCCCGCCTGTAGGTTTCCCGTTTCCATGTGAATCATTACTAATACTAAACCTCTATGTCCTATGAGAAGGGTTGTATCAATACACGTGCAATTAAACAGGCAGAATAAACAATCTTTATAAATAGTATATGCATAAATACATGATTTGGATCTTACAACATTTTAACTTCTTTTTTTCTTTTTTTTTAAATTTATGTATCTATTTTATTTTTATTATTTTTTTGTAGTGAACGTGTGGATGTGGGCGGTTAGAGTCCTTGGAAAAAGTAGAAACTTTTCTTTAATTATTATTATTTCTCTTTTTCTAGAAATAGTTATTTAAAAGTTTTGTTGTGTGTGTTTGTTGTTGTTAAACATAACAATAATAATAATAAAATTTATATTCGGATCCTGGGGTAAAGATGACTCGGAACCGCTAACCACACGAATGGGTCAAGAATATAAAATTTTGGAACCATCTTTACCCTATCCCACCCCTGGCAATCCCTAGTTTTTTCATAGTTGGGAATACATTGGTATCTTGGACACTATGTGACTCTCACCCCAATCAATTGGCCCCTCTACCTTTCCCACTATTTTTCCCCAGTATTATAATTAAATCTTGATTAACTTTTAACCTCCCTGCTTTAATATTAAAACAATTTCAAAACGTTTATTAAATATTCAACATATTTAATAAAGTGTGCATTTCCCCATATCCAAATTTCTCTCTGATGGGTCCTGCATTTAAATATGTTTCAAAAATAATTCACAATAAAAAGACTATAGATATACTGAAATACTCTGAAAACGCAACAGCCAATAAGTAACGACATGAACTGCGTTTTTAAAGTGTGTCAGTATTTATAATTTGTAACTATATGGTAGCAAATTGACGTAAATTATTTGCCCTAAACTGAACTATTAAAATATGTGCTTTTAGCGCATGTTTTGAAATATATATTTTTTTAGAAATAACTACATGTCTCAAAACGAAAATCTTCACATGAGGGAGACGTTCCGAGTTACTTAATCATAAAAAATGCGCACGCACTTGACGTCGGTTGGTATGGGTAACTGTTATAGTCACTGCACTCATAATATACACCTTTTTACGTCTTTGTCTGTTCAAAAATTATTCATGCAGAAATATATATTATATATCTATACCTACCATTATATTAAGGTTCGTTTGTTTTGTAATAGCTATATTATAGTATAACTATACTGATTAGCATTGCAAACACAAGCGAGTCGGGGAGTACTAATTTCCAGACTACCACACACTGCTCCCAAAATACAGTGGTGGATCGAGGTATTACACTGGACACGTGCCCCCTCACCTCATCTCATTACCTCTGCATTTGCATAATGAAACATAGATTGTAACATAGACACTGTCTGTGCCCCGGATCTGCACCGTATCTAATTGCCTACTTTTCTACCATGACCTTTGATACGATTGTTTGTTTAACGACATCCCAGCACAACCAGTGGTTCACAACTGGTTCAACAAAGGCCATGGTATGTGCTATCCTGTGTGTGGGACGGTGCATATAAAAGACCCCTTTCTGCTTATCGGAAAGAGTAGCCTATGTGGCGGCAGCGGTTCCTCTAAAATAAATGTCAGAATGACCATATGATTGACGTCCAACAGCCGATGATAAGATAAAAATCAATGTGCTTTAGAGGCGTTGTTAAATAAAACAAACTTTCATTTACTTTGACATCCCAGCGGTAATTAGGTGTCTGACATATGGTATTCTGTGCTTCATAGTACCACGAGGCTACTTTTTCCGATTAGCAGCAAGGGGTCGTTTATATGTTCCTTCCCATAGACAGGACAGCACATACCACGGTCTTTGTTGAACCAGTTGTGGACCACTGGTGAGTGTAAGTGGTTTTGCGGAGCACTCGCTCTGGGTTGGAGCCGGTATCAAGATTAAACATCTCATACCTCGACTGAGATTTCATCTCTAAGTAATATATGATAGTACAGCGACATTTATTAATCATACATATCACTTTAATTAGTGGCATGACAGCATGTATACTAGGGTAGAGATTTGTACAAAGCGATATTAAAGCTTTAGAACACTACACTAACATTTGACAGTACATGTACATGGTATTAAAGTTGTAGCACATTACTGTGTGACATGATAGTATGTGTACAAGGTATTAAAGCTGTAGCACATTACTGAGTGACATATGACAGTATGTGTACAAGGTATTAAATCTGTGGTACATTACTGACAACAGTATGTGTACAAGGTATTAAAGTTGTAGCACATTACTGAGTGAAACATGTCAGTATGTATACAAGGTATTAAAGCTGTAGCACATTACTAAGTGACATAACAGTATTTGTACAAGGTATTAAAGCTGTAGCACATTACTGAGTGACACATGACAGTATGTGTACAAGGTATTAAAGCTGTAGTACATTACTGAGTGACATATGACGGTATTTGTACAAGGTATTGAAGCTGTAGCACATTAATGAGTGACATATGACAGTAATTATATAAACAAGGTATTAAAGATAAAACACTAAAGTGAGTGAAATATGACTGTTTATGTATGTGAGTGATTATAATTATATATCAATGCGGTGTGACATAAGACAGTATACTATAGGTGTAAGATATTAAACCCATATATGTATAGCACAGCAGTGAGTGTCATTTGGTATTATGCTGAGATGAGTGATATTAAAGCTACATACCAATGGAATGAAATACACGACATATAGTATATAGTTCTCCATTGTGACATATTAATGCACGCATGTACACAAGGTGAGTATTAAAATTGTAACACGGCACTGATGATATAAAATGATGACATTATGAACACAAGGTGAGTATTAAAGCTATAACACGGCACTGATGATATAAAATGATAACATTATGAACACAAAGTGAGTATTAAAACTATAACACGGCAGTGATGATATATGGCATTATGAACACAAGGTGAGTATTAAAGCTATAACACGGTAGTGATGATTTATGACATTATGTTCACCTGATGAGTATTAAAGCTATAACACGGCAGTGATGACATATGACATTATGTTCACATGATGAATATTAAAGCAAAATATATAAAGCACGACAGTGAGGGTCATATAACAGTATGCATGCACACAAGCTAGATATTAAAGCTCTATAAACACTGTCACTGCACGGCAGTGAGTGACATAACAGTATGCATGTACACAAGTATTAAACTTTATAAACACTGCGACTGCTCGGCAGTGAGTGACATACAACAGTATGCATGTACACAAGTATTAAACTCTATAAACACTGCGACTGCGCGGCAGTGAGTGACACATAACAGTATGCATGTTCACAAGTATTAAACTCTATAAACACTGTGACTGCACGGCAGTGAGTGACACATAACAGTATGCATGTACACAAGTATTAAACTATAAACACTGCGACTGCACGGCAATGAGTGGCATATAACAGTATGCACGACGGTCATCTAACCTGGATGACTCGCTCCAACCGGTAATCTCTGTCTTGCTGCGACATCGGGACGAACACTCGCCTCTCTCAATCACAGACACGATGTTTAGTCCTACATTATTTCTCTAAAAACACACACTCTACAAGCCTCTACGCAAGCTTCGAGAATACGAAATACCCATTATCACGTGTACACCAGCGCCCTGATCCCGAGACTCGTCTTTTTCCGATATTCCGATATGCCGATATCTTAGACAGGTTAATGAGAAGAAAAAACAGCCAACAGGCGGCGTGGTTGGTTTTGTAACATAGCGAAGTTCATGTTGTGTTTGGACATGTTCGCGAGTTGTAGCGCCAAGATAACATAGATACAGGGAAGTTTTATTTTAAAGATCTGTCGTAAAGTCAAAACAAATCCGCGTCAAGCACGCAAGCCCATAGATATAATTAATTCCCACTGAACCGAACAGATACAGGTAGACACAGGTAGATAAGGAGGACGCACTGGCGGATCCAGAAATGTTTAAAGAAATGTTGGTTGGTTGTATTTATTTTCGTGCTTGTATCCAATTAAGGTTCAAGTTTCCTGTGCTCAGTGCTGTCTGTCCATGACAGAGGTTAATGTTAGTAGGAGACGAAACCCGCTACCGCCACACTAATGCGGCTACTCTTATCGATAAGCAGCAAGAGATATTTTATATGCACTATCCCACAGACACAGACAAATCACAGCCTTTGAAAAACCAGTTGTGGACCACTGGTCGGTGTAAGTAGTATACACCTACTCACTCTGGGTTGGAGCCGGTATCACTCTGGGTTGGAGCCGGTATCGAGATTAATAATCGCATGTCTCGACTGAGATTTGATCCCAGTACCTACCAGCCCCATGTCCTATAGATTAGCCATTTCAAAGAAATGAATATACATGTATATATAAATATATAGCAGCGGATACACAGGAAGATGGGGATTTAACACACACACACACACACACATTGTTTTTCTAAGAAACGATTTTTTTTTCAATTCGTGTATAAAAAGGGGGAAATAAACTGAAACGCACACTTACATATTGCGGTTGCCACATTATTTAAATAGTTCGTATTGCTTGTATCCTCGTTGGAAAATTCCTTATAAATGGGAAACCAAAAAAATTATTTCCTTAAAACCTGTTTTATAATTCATATAATAGACGTCTGGCATCTAAATAATAAAATGAGCAATTTCTAAACAACGATTTTTGAGTACTCAGAATACTCAAATATTTTTTTTGTTTATGTATTATTATTATTTTTTTTTTTTTGTCTTTTCTAGATTCATGCATTGGTATCATATGTTCTTCCAGTTATTTCTGATTATGCCATTTCTAAGCTTAGTGGTGCATTTTTGCTATCATCCACAAATAGGGGTGACTAGCCATCCAATTGACCCTCCCTAAATCTGCCACTGGGACGGGTTAATGTTGTTATAGTGGTGTGACTGAGAATGGTTGGCAAAGCTAAGAAGGTAAAGCTGAGGATTGGCTTTCTCTTATACGATAAGGAGGGATTACTCGGATTTAAAATTAAACACTATCGTGATTTCTAGTTTGGAAACCTAATACTACAGAATGGACAAAGATATTTTTTATTTAAATTTAAAGGCGTAATATCATAATAGAAAGGGCAATATTTTGCCATATTTAAAAAATTTTGTGATAACTGCAAATTAATAAATTTATATAAATGTATATGCCTATTTGTAAATTACTTTAACTGATAGTAATTGATTTTTTTTATGTAATACATTTTAATGCAAATAAGTTTTGGAGGGCCGCCACCTTGTGTAACTATGAGACTGCCCCTTTAATTTTTTTAAACGTTTTTCTTTACCAGCACTTATTTGTATTTTTTCTGAAAGTTTAACATACTTTAGTAATACGAATATTGTTTGACACACATCCTACATCCCATCTCACAGTATATCTCAGAATCTGTCACTGCTGCATGAATAATAAGATTATTTTCGTTTCGTTTTATTGTGAGAAAGAAGTATAGTGCACTGATTTGCGGTTCGAACACTGCCAACCATTCAAAAATACATAATAAAATAAAAACAGCCAAAAGACATTATATTTTACACAATAAAGAAGAGCAGATAAAGAAAATGCCTGTGTATCATTAAAGGTATAGAATCTTATTTTTTTCATTTACGTTATTGAATAACACGATACGAAACACGTCACACGCGCATGTATGCATACAGTGGTCGATCTACTGTGTTGTTCACTGTGAAAGCTTTCCGCACCTTCATGACTATTAATTGGCACGCGAGTCCGATTTTATTCATGTCAGCAATTGTTGTGGTTATGGCAACGATAAAGCAGGTATTACCATACCGGGTCAAGTATTAGCATATACCTGGGTTGGACACTGTGCCGAGTTGTAGATTCCTCATAGAAAATATCAGTTACATTTAGTTTATGATCTGACAGTCAGTCACTCGTTTTTACAGGGCCCGCGGAGTGCTTTTGAAAGTGGGGGGGGGACTGTAAAGTTGGTGATCGAAGGGCAGCAGCTTTTTTCAGGAACCCCCTCATACTTCGAAAACTTTCCGGATTTCGGCCACTTTATTTTGTCCCCGAATCTAAAATATTTTTATTCCGCAATAAAAAGTGGAGGGTATAGCCCCCCTCCCCTGGACCCCCCTACTAATAATTAAACATCTTTCAGTAATAAAGGCACAAATAAAACGATATAGTTTAAAAAAAAAAAAGCCGCTGATAAGATTAAAAATCAATGTGCTCTAGAGGCGTCGTTAGATAAAACAAACTTTACTTTATTTTGACACGTAGTCAGTTTGAGCCAGCCTCTGACGGGTTTTGAACCACTGTCTTCAGTCTGAGAGTCCGATGTCCTACCACTGGACCACTGAGGCTCATGTTATATATTTACCGTAACCTCATATTCCAAGATAGCTATTATCGTGATATTTGTTCCGAATCACAATGGCAGTCTTCCTTGAAACAAAATGAAAGGTTACAAAATGATGTCTTTATAGCAGAAGCATATACATGTATATATATTTTAATTTAAGTGTGGTTGTATTTGTATCGCTTATTACGAAAATATGTTAAATAATTGTGTGTGTGTGTGCGTATGCGTGCAGTAATATTACAAGTTGCGCACGTGTTTACTGCCAATGAACCATTACTGTGACCACCCCATGAAACAAAAATGTATTAACAACATGCAAACTTTCTTTTTTGGTTGAGTATATACCTTTAAAGCTGGTGGCAGTCGTCATAAACATGAAATCTATAAATAAATCTTAAAATTAAAGAACCGTTTAAAAAAAATTGTAATTGTTAATTCTTGAAAATGAAGCAAGTCAAGATAAATACTAAAATATTATTTATTTTGTTTAACGAAAACGCTAGAGAATATTGATTTATTAATCATCGGCTATTGAATACAAATTTTAAGTAATTTAGACACATTGTCATCAATTTAAATGTACCATTATGTATAAAAATCACTCCCTACCATTATTTTGTACATATATGTTTTAGATTTATTATATTTATATGCTGATGAATTGTAAAATTCAAGGCAATAAAACAATTTGAACTTGTATATTTTTTTAATTAACAGTAAGGGATTTTTATATGCCCTTTCCCAGACAGGACAACACATATTACGCAGCAGTGGATTCAGATGATCCTAGGGGGTTCGGACCCCCCCCTCCCACCCTTTTCAAGAATTTTCTTTTACCTATATTTTCTAAGTGGAAGGATGTGAAAATTAACCATTGGTCCCCAGTCCTATTAATTCATCACTTTTCGACCCCTCCCCTTTCAGAAATCCTGCATCCGCGCCTTCCACGACTTTTGATATAACAGTAATATGGCACACGTTGTGATGAAGGGGCTGGGTGGGGGGGGGGTGTAAACAACCAGAGAATAAGTCTACCGAGGGAAATAGACATTTTCCACTGCGTCTCATCTTCCTTTTATATTTCTGTATTCACCCGTTTTCGAGGGAGCGGGATGTAGCTCAAATGGTAGAGTGTTCGCCTGTGAACCGATTGGTCGTCGGATCGATCCTTCTCAGTGGACCCATTTGCAGTTTGGGCTATTTTCCGTTCCAGCCAGTGGTCCACAACTAATTTATCAACGGCCGTGGTGTGTGCTGTCCTGTCTGTGGGACGGTGCATATTAAAGACCCCTTGCTGCTTATTGGAAAGAGTAGCCTATGTGGCGGCGGCGGGTTTCCTCTAAATATATATGTCAGAATAACTATATGATTGACGTCCAATGGCCGATGATAAGATAAAAATCAATGTGTTCTAGAGGCGTCGTTATTTAAAACAAACTTTGCTTTCACCCGTTTTTGCACCATTATGTAATTCAAAACGTCTTGGCATGTCACAAATTAAATGTATTTTTATGTAAATGTGACACTGATCTATTAGTTAGTTTGTCAGCTAATGCTCATATCGTCACCTTCATAACCTAAGTGCATAAGTAATTGTTTGTTGTTTTGAGAAAAAGGCAGAAAAACTGTTGCAATTATCCATTAATAACTATTTATTACCCATTTATCAGATTATCATCAAGTGGGTTTGGAAGTGCACAATAGCATAGGCATTTTTACAGCTAATGACAACTGTTATAAGAAGTGAGATAGGCTGAAAATCTCAAAAGGGCAAAAAATGACATACGCAGTTAGGTTTAAGGGTGACGATATGCATGTATGCATTCAGATATTTGATAGTACACTGCATAATACACTAACGTATTCGGTTTGTCAAATAATGTTCACATGCTCTGATCTACAATACTGTACATGCTGTTAAGCATTAATGTGTAGGGGTGCAACGATATACCGGTATATTGCAATACTAATCGAGCTCAATACATTTCGCGATATGGTTTCGTGTATCGCGATATATCTACATAATGAGTATTCATCTATAAAACCTATGACTACGACAGCAAGTTATAAAAATAAAAGTTAAACTTAAAACATAAAGATCTACTGTGTCTCTATATTCCCTTTTTTTTCATCAGAAATTAGTAGAGGTCTGTCTGCCTGAGATATGTTTAGCAATTAGTATGATAGTATCAAAATATAGCTATCACATCTTGGTAATTAATCAAACTGTATTGCAGTATATATTGCAATATGGGTTTGCTGTATCGCAATATATCGCAATATGGTTTTGGCCGTATTGTTGCACCCCTATTAATTTGTCAATCACTCTGACACAATATGATGTGACACGAAATCATGTTAACTACTTAGTCATTTAACAGCTGTATGTGGGGTACATGTCAGTGTTAACAAGTTAAACCACTTAGCTGTCATGTTCAATATTCGTGGGGTGGAAAAGCGACAAGAGTGTAGGCAATAAATTGGGGGTACTTGAGGGGTCAAAAATATTATGGGATTTTTAATATTGAAAGGGGTTTTAGTTAGTCAGTCAGTCAGTTTTAGCCAGTTAGTTAGCTAGCTAATTAGCTAGTAAGTCAGTCAGTCAGTTATTTTCAAATTATTAAGTGAATTTTTTGTGAAGATGGTGGCCGGTGGGGGTTCCTTGACCTCTTTAACTCCTTTCAACAGTTTTAACATGTTATTTTATATGGTAAACCGAAATACACTATAAAATGATGCAGATATTAAACAGAAGGCACCTACAACCTTTAAGAGAGTGCACACACTGTATCCGCTTTTCTCAATTAGCCACTTAGAGTGGGGTTACAGGCCCGTACGCAGAATTTTATTTAGGGTGATGCATTTGTGAAGGCCCGAACGTTTTTAACGTTATTCTAGTAAATTAGCGTCAATCCAAATTTGCATTTATGGACCTCGACAGATTTGGGGGTGCGGGGGAGGGGGGGTGCATGCGCACCCGTCGCACCCCACCCTGCGCACGGGCCTGTACTGTAAGTAATGTTTGTGCTTTCAATATATTCCAAACTGAACAGTCACATGCGTCATAGCAATTACATAATGGACTTTTGACATTTTCAATGATGACTAATTATTACTAACCAATATAATTACTAATTAAATACAACGATTACTAATTAATGTGACCGGTGTAGCAGTTAATTACAAATCATACACCCTGGTGTTTGTAATTTCCTAGGAAATCGCATCCCCTAACCCTAACCCATATATGGGCATGGGGGTTTGCGATTTCCTAAGAAATCACAAGTGGGGGTTTGTAATTTACTGAATGTGTGATTTCCTGCTACACGGGCGCTGTAGTTTAAATATTGGGGGTGGGGTGTGTTTGTGAAAGACTGAATAGGGGCGCCATTAGCCATATGAAGGTACTCAAAAAAGAAAAAGGAAAAAAGAAAGTATATAATTATTGTCGCAAAAAATGGTGCCGCAGATTACGGGCCGGGGGTGGGGTGGGGGGGTAGAAATGCTACCTTGCCCGCCCCCGACCACGTCGACTTTATTAATGGGTGTAGATATATATATATTAACATACAATTATATTTATTACGAAATGTTCTTGGTCGATATGAGTTCACTTTTTTATTGTATGGTATGCCTGTGCAACCTCAGATTGAATTCTTAATCATTTGTTTATATCAGTTTCATATCAATCGCTCGTAACAGATATAAACAAATGAACATGTGAACAAACTGACTGATGAGTATCTGATCATAAACCCATCTCCGTTGTAAATAACGAATGTCAAAAGCTATTCACAGCTGACTCAATTATGTGCGATGACCCGATGTATTGACGAATCAAATCTCTGCTGACATCATAGCTCCGCCTGCTTACGGTTCTCCTCTCTTTGTCGGCGATTGTGTGTAAAAATAGAACAGGGACGTTTTCGCGAACCGTCGTGCTTTAGGGGAAAACTATGTATTCTTGATACATTTGCACTGGAACGATTCCCTAACTATGTGATCAAAAAGCTGTGGTGAGTATGATTTTATCGCTGGGTTGGGGAATGAGTTTGGGGTGGCGGGGAAACTGAACGTCGCCGAGTATCGGCCGATCTGTCTGTCTTGTTATGATTGTGTCGGAAGCTCTGTACAGCATGGCCGCAGTGACAGCAGGAATCCAGTGTTGAGAAAATATCCGCGATATTTACATTCTCAGCCCGTAATTTCCCTTACAGTTATTTCCAAATAGCATGTACATATCTGTATTAAATAACGTTTTCATCTTGATGATATCTACACATTAGAAATATATTAGAATCACGTATATTTTCATATTTTTATTTTCATATTTTTGTTTACCTTTTGTCTCTTTGTTACGTTAAAATTGAAATTTGTTTATTTTCTTTATTACCATCACGATCATACATTATTTATATGAAATAATTTTATCCGTTGTTTAGCGCATACCCATGCACAGAGCGGATTGCGCATGACACTATGCAAGCCTTTTGAGCTGTCATATTGATTTTTTTTTGCTTCCACATCGTTTATGAATGAGTTGTCTGTTTCAGCCCGTGACCTGCATGGAACGAGGTCAGCTAGGGAAGAGAACCCTGGGGACACAGTGCTGAGGACAGCTGGTGGTTAGCTAGTCCTATGGCACAACACCAGGACAACGGTCGCAGGGTCTAGACTTGGACTACACCATTGATAACGACGATTGATTTTTTTCTGGGTCACCAAGAACTCACGTTTCCATGGATACATACAACTGCATTCCCCACCCAGGAATTGACGAATTCAGGAAAAAAAAGTCCTAAAGGACTGGATATAGCAAGTGGTGAATGCAGCTAATGCATTCCATGAAATTATCTAAGTGTATTTTTAATTCCATCGTCTGTTTTGTGAATTGTTACCAGGAATATATTCTACGATGACACAGAGCTTGCTTCAAGACAAACGGTTCTTCTGTCGCGAATGGGCCTTCAGTAAGGTGAACTACTGTTTAGAAAACAGGCCCGGCTCTAAAACATGTGGGGCCCTAGTGATGGGAGGGCCTGGGTGTGGCAAGTCGGCATTATGCTGCGAGTTAGTTTGGCCGACGGTCACCTCCGGTAAACAGGTAAATTTACACAAACGTCTTCTGGCATACCACTTTTGTCAAGCACACGATATCGACACGTTGTCCATTGTCAACTTTATCGGCAACATTGTCCGTCAGCTTGTAAATTGTGAGCTCATTGAAGGCTACAAAGAGAAAGTTGACGATCCGTCTATTCAGAAACTGTTGGATCCGCGGGAGTGTGAACGAAATCCTGACGAAACGTTCAAACGGGCCGTTCTCGAACCTCTAGCAGATATACCACCGCCACACCACACCCTGTTCCTTGTGGTCGACTCCATTGACGAGTCCTATTTACAGACTATTAATGAGCGTATCAGTTGTAGTCGGACTATCGCAGAGTTGCTAGCAAACCACCACCCATCTTTCCCACCCTGGCTTCTACTCATATGTTCCTCTAGAAAACAGAGCAAATCTGTTACTCGCATGTTCACCGGATTTAGGAAAATTAGTCTAGATGATCTACGTAAGTCACACATTGTTCGAGATGTCCAGCAGTATATTCTGTGTCGTCTCGACCAGGAGGAAGCGCTAAGACAACATCTGAGTAGAGATACCGCAGAGATGTTGAATCAGCTCCATATTAAAAGTAATGGCTGTTTTCTATATCTTGAAAAGGTCCTAGATGGTGTTGCAGAAAACTTCATAATGTTAAGAGAGATAAAAGAGATACCAGGCACGTTAAATGGTCTGTATTTATGGTTATGTCAAAGACTTTTTATCAGGAAACAGTTTATAAAGATTCAACCTATTCTTAATGTTTTATTGGCCGCTCAGCGGCCACTTTCAGAAAATGAAATTTATTTGTGTGCACAGACCCGTAATTCTTTATTAACTAGAGAGGAGTTTGACAGGAGATTAAAACTGATGACCAAAATACTCATTGATGGTTCAGGTGGAACTAAGATACTGTTTCATCATAGTTTCGCTGAGTGGATGTTGGATGTTAAACATTGCACTCAGAAGTATCTATGTAATGCCAGTGAAGGTCACGGTATGCTGGCAATGTACGCTACAACAAATGGTCCGTCTCTCTCGGCAGCGGAAGTTCAAGATTTTGTTCTGCATCTGGTGAGGGCTAATTTTGAAGCGCCTATCCAGCATTACCACATAGTTCAGTGGTTATTACTGTCAGGAGCACACGTCGAGTCGAGCTTGTCAGCTGGCCTACCGAAAGACCAGAAAGTTTTGAAAGTTTTATTAGATGCCGGGGCAATCATGCCGTGTAGTGATCGTACGGCCGGCAGTGTGGAACCAGAAGCCGAACATGTTGAACCGGTAGCTACTATACAAGAGCTGGATATACCATTAGACCAAATTGACGGTAACGGAAGAACATTGCTTCACACGGCAGCCTACCAAGGTAACACACAGGTGGTGAATCTGCTCATCCATAAAGGCCTAAACGTGGAGACGGTGGATAAGACAGGACAGACGGCGCTTAATTTAGCAGCCAGACAGGGCTATAACGACGTCGTAGTCGCTTTGCTAAAAACTAAAGCTGACGTGGACCATGCAGATAATGATGGCTGGACTGCATTGAGATCTGCAGCTTGGGGTGGCCACACAGCTGTAGTTGGCACACTGCTGGACGCCGGCTCCCAAGTGGACCACGCCGACAGCGAGCAGAGAACGGCGTTGAGGGCGGCAGCATGGGGAGGACACGAAGACATCGTCCTCAAGCTACTGGAACACGGCGCCGACGTCAACAAAGCGGATAACGAGGGCCGGACAGCACTGATAGCGGCGGCGTACATGGGCCATGTTGAGATTGTAACCCACATTCTAGATTACAATGCGGACATCAACCACGAGGACTGCGACGGCAGGACGGCGTTGTCGGTGGCGGCACTGTGCATCCCAGCCAGTGAAGGACATGAACGAGTTGTCAGTCTGTTGCTGGAAAGAGGGGCTTGTGTGGACCATCAGGATCATGATGGCATGACGCCTCTAGTTGTCGCTGCCTACGAAGGCCACCACGACGTCTGTGAGATGTTGCTGGAGTGGGACGCCGACGTTAACCACTGTGATCACAATAACAGGACACCACTGTGGGCAGCGGCGTCTATGGGACATGACCGAGTCGTTGCTCAGCTGCTGTTTTGGGGTTCTGCTGTGGATCAGATTGACGCCGAGGGCCGCACCGTCCTCTGCATCGCGGCAGCACAAGGCAGCGTCACGGTGGTACAGCAGCTGTTGGACAGAGGACTGGACGAGATGCATCGTGACAATTCAGGCTGGACACCACTGCACATGGCTGCCTACGAGGGTCACCGCGAGGTGAGTTATTTAATTTGTATGTAATACATCAGTTTTAATCCAATAACTGTCTACATATTACTTACCTGTGTGTGTATTGTATCTAGTAATGTTGACACAGATATTAGAATGCATTGCCTATATGACGATTATTCAATTAACTTAAACTTTAATAATTATGCACTGTGCCATCCTTCATAATATAACACAAAGGATATGTGGAGTTTTGTGATAAAATGCACCCATATTACCGAAGCATTCAAACGCTAATGCAGAATAACAAGAAAAAGTTCACTCGGTGGGTTTGTGGATTGACACGACAGCCAGGCTACCAAAGTAGACGATACGTTACAACAATCAACAAGAAAAATGTTGCTTACATTCATGCCAGAAAAATAATATAAGTATTGCAGTTATCATCTGTAATTGTGGAATTTAAGCTGTCACAAATATTTTCAAATATAGTTCAGTGTTTACTAATTCACCAAACCCTATCCTTATAAAACATATTTCGTCCGAGAAAGTCCAGAGCCAGTGGTTCCCAAACGTTTTCGGGCTGCCATCTCCAAGACTCCCAGGCCGCATTCCTGGCAATCCCAACCCTCCCCCGAGCATGGTGGGTGTCCTGTCCAGACCATGTCAATGGAGTTGGAACGAAATTCATATGGGGGTTGGGGCTGCTCCCGTTTCAGAACATCAGAATTTGCAGGTGAATAATTTAATACTGAATAAGAACTTATTTATGGGGGGTGGGGTGGGTGGGTGGTGTGTGTGTGCTGCAGCCCACTAAGCCCACCTCCCCGGCTCCAAAGCCCTTGCATGTTACCAAGATTAAAACAAATGTTTTAACTCCGACTTCGGACAACAAAATAAAATAAAACCATGCTTCCGTGTATAACTTATGTTAATTCTGTTCTTTGTAAAGTATACGTATTCCTTAACTATTCGTGACTTAGATTTTGTCATATAGATTTTTAAAGAAAATTATTACATGTTTCTGATGCCACCTTGCCCCCCCCCCTCCCCCACACCGCCTACTTTCCCCTCACAGCCTTCTGGTTCTTTTCACAACGCTCTTTGGGAATAACTGGTCTAGAGACTTTTAATTCCATACAAATTAAATGCAGTCTTCGGGGATGACGTCCTGAGACTGTTTACGAAGAAGTTACTGGAACTTGGAAGTGGCTGTGTGCAACTAACGTACTTATTATAATAACATTGTCTGAGACCTTTAGTTATATACTGATTCATGCTTCATGACCCAGACTATAATTAATCTAGTTCTACATTGATGCATGACCTATACTGTAAAAAAAATAATGTGTAAATCAACTAAAGTATGGACAGATGATTGACACAACCATCACAATAGTTCACGATTTGGGAGTTTCAGTACTTTATATCAACAGTTCCCATGTGAAAATAACTACGTTTTGTCAAGGTCTGTTGACATTCGGTCGGTAGTTGATAACATGATTGTTGTGTGTAACCTGTAACCATTTTACCCGTCTCTCGTAAATTGGAAACAAATTAAAAGAATTCTTTTAAAAAAAAATACATGTATTAGAATTTATGGGTTTGCATCGGTTCTTTCCCTTTTCAGCACAAATGTGAACCTTGATATTTGACATTTGTAGATCGCTGGCATTAACACTGTGCCAATTCTGTAACTATTATGCGTACCAGTGTTACACTTATTAAACCAGTGCCGTTTTATCCATAAGGCTGACTAGGCTGAAGCCAAGGGGCCCCGCAGGTACTAGAGGCCTGTCAATTTTTTTTTACTGAGGTACTGTTACCGGATAGGGACCCGAAGTACACCAAAGCTTAGGGGCCCGACCATGGGTTAATACGAACTGTATTAAACACAGTTACTACCATTTTGTTGCCAAGCATAGGCGACAATAATTTCCTGGAAGTGGGAGGGACGGAGCCGAGTGGGTGGGGTACAGACATGCCCCCGCCCTTCAATTTTCTTTTGAATATCCTATGCCTTTTCTGGCTAAAATCTTCAAACTATAATTTTTGTTTAGTTCTTTTAAATTCATTTTTTGGAAGCAAAAATAGTTTGAGTAGGTAATTATACTGGGACCCTCTGTCCCCCCCCCCGTATCCCCAGGATTTACGCCCCTGTTACAAAGAGAACCTTTTTTTCTTTAATACCGAGTTAAATACCATACTTCAGTTAAGAAGGCTTTTTGTATCTCATTACTAATTATATATTAATATATCTTATTTTTTTAAAACACTGAATTGGTTAATGCACTATAACTCATTAGTTTCAACATACGTAAATCTTTGTGAAAACATCTTGTTTACAAAAGTGAGAACATTATAACAGTGCTCCGTGCACCTGGCTGTTAATTATGTGAGACTCACTGAACTCCATTTCATGGTTTATTCCTAGACTTCCTGTTTTAAATGTTATTTCTGACACGCATCTTAAACATAAGCTGTTTTCATTGCAATGCACTTTATTTTTGTTCTTTGCCCAAATTAGCCATCGTTAGGCTATCCGTGAGAACATCAACACTTTTCATCTAACAAATGTCCATAGTAATTGATTTTGTGAAAAACCTGTTCTAACTAGACGTCGCACTGTGAAGTTCAAAGAATATTTCAGATCAAGCTGGTGTCTATCAATCGCTAGCGGAAACAGTGATAAAAACAGGTGTTCCGGTTGTCGGCATGTTCCATCCAACCAGTTCATTCAAAGATTGCTTCTTCTAGAAAGCTGTAGCAATAGACTTTCTTAACCGTATGCGTGTATTTATCATTTTGACCATGAGGATTCAGGGAGGAAGCAGGATTTGTGAAAGAGTGGGACATAATGTGATTGGTGAACAGGACTAGGGAAAAATGGTTAATTTTCACGTCCTTCCACTCCGAATATATATATAAAGAGAACTACTGGAAAAGATTATTGTTTAATTATTTTAAAGTCATTTTTTTGAAGCAAAAATAGTGTAAAATATAAATATAAAATAAGCCTGGAAATAATTTTTTGAGAAATGCCTGTCAAAATGTCCAATGTCAATCAATTTGTGCCGGTCAAAAACGAAAACGTACCTGTCACAAAATTAAATTGA
>JAULBS010083491.1:0-34317 GCA_032355785.1 Symmetromphalus regularis | reverse complement strand
AGTAGGGGATATTAAACCATAATATAAGATGAACAAGACAGTATAACATTTATAGTAATGGTAATGATTGGCATAACAAATGATGACATGTCACGAGACTACAAGGAAAATATTTACGACTGGTAACCACACCCACATCAACGTTTATTTTATAACGACTCCCCAACACAAAAGTAAACATCTGTCATAGGGGGTCACGCTGGTTACTTCAACTTTTTTTTTAATGTACATATATTTTCCTAACATACAGTTATATGCAAACAAATCAGTATCAAATTTGTTTATGATTAATGTGTTAATAATGTAAAACCACAACATTCTGCAGGGCCGTCTTAAGAATATTTGAGGTCCCTAGGCAAAGCAATGAACTGAAGCCCCTACCCCTCTTGCCTACATGAACCTAAATTTTTATTTTTCTACTTAAATTTTGGGCCCCCAGGCATCTGTGCAGTGTGCCCATGTGATAAAACGGCACTGGCATACTGCATTTCTCTAAACATGCATGAAACCTGCAACAGTTGTGGCACACTCATAATTAAATGTCCAATACCAATTTGGTGTAGCACCATACCTACTCTGCTAAATGACTTGGATGTCATTAACATTATGTTGCCCACTAATGTCCCATACATGTATGATATGGCCATGGTTGTGCAGGATTGAAAATAAATGGGCAGTCCTAGACAATGTCGGGAACAAATTTGCTATTTAGGACGAGTTGACAGTCACAAAATTCTGTCAGACACATTAACATTTAACACAATTAACAATGCAGCTTGTGTATATTAACAAAATTAGGATAATTAATAAAATGTAAGTAGTATATATATATATCATTAATTGCATATTTAATTGTGACAGAACATTTTTCTGTAGTGATCACCCCAACTGATGGAGATACAGGTCCGTAAGAAAGATTTTCAAAGTGGGGAGAGGGTGGTGGGGGCTAATTTTTCAAAGTGTATAAAATATGTTGTGCAAAACTGCAAATCAATACCCGAAATAAAAATTGGTGAAAAATAGGGAGGGGGGGGGTTGAGGCTGAACCCCCGTAGCCACTTTGGCTCCTACAGGCTTGATATATAGGTGATTTTCACTGGTACAGGAAAAATAATTATTTCAGGCTTGGGAGTGTACATTTACTTTGAGATTTATATCACATCTCATTCCATACTTATTCATATTAAATTTTGAATTCCAATATGTCCTACTTATTTTGAAGAGTATATTATCTATGTAGTTTGTTTCATGAAGTATTGTCTACCATTCTAGACATACACCGTATACGCATATTGTATTCTGCACTAAAAACAGTAATGTCTTTTTAAATCCGCTAATACTGTACTTTACATCAGTGTCGTTATAGATAGAAAATGAAAATATTTTTGAAATGGGGGATAACCTTTTGAGCTGATCAATAGGGGACACAACTCTAGTTCACAAGAAATTGTGAGAATGTTTTTTAAATGTCTGCCAAAAATTGACAGAGGAATGTGATTCACAAGACTGCATATCAGCATATATTGTTCTTGTCCAGTTTTTAATAAATACACATTTCGTGAGATTTACAATAAAATATAAAACATTCAACCCAACTTTTTATTGAGTAAAATTATTATTATATAATTACAGGTTATTCATTCCTGTTTCTTAACTGAAATATATATAGACTAATACATTATGTATAATAATAATTATATATATTGTGACATTTGGCGAGACTTTTTCAGATATTATATTAATATGCTCATGAATCTGTTGCAGGTTATACACATTGATGGAATACTCTCAATGCCCAGATGGTTTTGGATACCACTATGCTTCTCCTTCTTCATCTGAATTTATAATTTCTTCTCCCTGAAAAAACAAAATAGTAGTAATAATAATAAATATGTATGTTAATATGCCTCACTTTTGTAAGACCATCTAACTGATTTTTTTAAACAATCACATGATGTTAAAATAACAAATATTTTAATTATGACAAGGGAAACAACCCATCTCGAACAATTCGAAATGTTCACCTAAAAAAGTAACAATTATATTTTACGAACAAGTAATTCACTTATCAGAATTGAAAATAAACAAAACCCTTTTGCGGATTAAACAATTTTTATTTGAAGTAACATTTTAATTTGTGAGAGATGTTATAAAATTAGATTTGGTTCCTTTAAGATGAAACTGAACAAAAAACCTACACCCTCATTGTTCTCTTCTTCCTGTTTTCTCTGTTCATAGATCTCCTCTGCCTCGGTGCGCTCTTCCTCTGTAAATTCATCCTTGTCCAATCTCTCAAGCTTTCTAAGAGTAATCAAAACTTCCAGGCGATAGTCATCCTCTTCAGCTACTGGATTTTCTGAAATAATCGAGCATTAATAAAGTTTTAAAATAATTTAAAACACAATCAAACCTGTATAGATGTATTTTCTAAAGCTCTGGTCCCCAATGTTTATTTTTTGTGCTAGGGGCCGTTAAACAAATACATTTTCTAAAGCTCATTCCTCGACTTAATTTTCCTTCGGACCTAAAGTTTAAAAAATGCCTCTTTATTAAGGGCTTGCAGCAGAAATAATTATTTAGCAACCTTTGTAACAGTGAAAACAAAAATCAAATACATACCTGACATTACTAACGCTCTCAACATTGGAAGAGTTTTAAGGTTTGAAGCTGCTTTCATGGTTGCAATGTTATTGCCTCTGGAAAAAATTAAACACAATTGTTATTAGACTCAATGACTGGACAAACAGCACATACTGTGTTAACATTTAAAAACAGTTGTCTAAATAATTACAAATTTGGAATTACAATTAAAGCAACAATAAATTCTAGCCGACATGTTTTCCTACTGTCATTTTTAATATTTTAGTGGGAATGATGGACATTGGAATGCAAACCTGAGATTAATGTACTGGAATGCAAACCTGAGGTTAATGTATTGGAATGCAAACTTGATATTAGTATCCTTGAATCCAAAACATATATAGGATTGCAAACCTGACATCCAGATGGGGGTGGGGGCATCCAGACATCCCCTTTTTAATAATTTCTTTTGTTTTTTATATATTTTTTCTGAGTGGAAGGATGTGAAAATTAACCATTTTTCCCAGTCCTATTCAAACATCAAATTTGGACACCAGTCTTTCAGAAATCCTGCATTAGCGCCTGCATTGATATGTTGGAATTCAAATGGATAAATGAAAATGCAAACCTAAAGGTTGATAAATCAAAATGTAAACCTGCGATTGACAGGGTTTAAGCCAAATATGAATTTAAATGGAATTTGGCGAATGCACTGGATTATGAAATCACCAATCAGCTAATTAAAATAACAGGAGTCACTTTCAATCTGCCACTATTTTGACTCTCTACTTCCTTGTTACTTGTGTAATTCCCACCTTTAAATGGTCAGTGAAACATCTAAACACTACTTGCTTTTTTATGCGCACATACACAGTTCATTCAAACAACACTAGAAGAGTTTGAACTCTGTAGCTTTGTTGTCAGTTGAAATGACTCAGCATTTCCCGTTACTTATGATTCATTTGGTACACTTCGGATGATTTCGTCTTGGGCAATAACATTGCTCTATGCTAATTGAAACTAAATTTGGCTACAGGATTCTGACCAAATTAGAAAATTGCTAATGATTTTTACAGTCCAGGTTAAACCCTGATATTGGAATGCAAACCTGAGACTGATATACTAGAATGCAAACCTGAGGAAAATGAAATGCAAACCTTAGATTGATATACTGGAGATCACCTTGTTCCTCTGAAAAGCCGTCAAGACTTTCTATTTGGTTTTCCCGAAGGTGCAGTGTACAAAGTTTGCGAAGTCGACTTATTCCTTCCAGTCTCTTGATCACATTTGCAGCCTTTTACCAAGTAAAAAAAAATAAAAAATTGGTCATATCATGAATTTGTGTATGTAACCCACTGATGAAATTTGTGACATACAAATTATTCAGAAATGATTGATAAGATGCAAAAAATTATATTCCCTAAAAGTAAAGAAAAGTAATTAAAAATAATGGGCCACCAATAAACAAAATCTGCAATGTTATAACCACCTGATATAAGTAGCCTACTCGAAAAACATTGTTGGGTTAAATACAGATGCAGTCAAAATTCTACTTACAAGAAAAAGATTTTTAAGATTTGGCAAATTTATTCCCTCTGATGATTCAAGTCTATTTCCACGCAATTCCAATGTGTGTAACCTCGACAATTTTGACCCATCAATTCCTGTAACTGAGGAGATTTCATTGTCTGGAAAAAAATAAAAAATAAAAATAAACATTTCGTTGCTGAGGTACACATCCTGTCTAACATATTAGTACTAAATTATTTTATTTGAAAGAAATTTTTATATTTGTGTATTCTTTGCATTTCAATACAAATATAATATAAATATATTTATACTACCCGGTAATATGTACACAAAATTACAGGCAGACACATTACAGAAAATGAGTTGTAAGATTTTTAAGTAATGTTTCCTTTGGGAGTATAAGTCAAAGAAACAAAACTGTTTCAGTTGAGGGTGTGGGTTAAAATGTTCAAGTGGTCTATTTTGTTTCTTCAATAAAAAAAAACCCAATAGAACAAAATCAATTTCTATGCCATTTTTCAGTTTAGCAGTGTTTCTTTAAAATAATAAACTACTGATGAAACATAATAAAAATGTCATTTTCCATTTTATAGGGGTTTTTTTTCTTTCTTTTTTTCCAAGTGGGAGACAATCACTTTTTACAAAGGTGTTTAGTGTTATTGCATAGTATGATGCCTCTCAACAGTTCAACATTGAATTTTTGAGATAAAATACTAGTAAAGACAAAAACTGCCTAGTTTCCCTTGTGGGGGCTGAGTAGTGAGTTCTGGGCAAAAATTAACCAATTTTGTTCAATGACTTCAAAGAACATTTGGTATGCTCCCTTAAGACTTCACAGTAAATGAGTTGTTATCACAGGATCTCAGTGTTCATTGGGTCAATGTAAAATATTTTCTAAATAAATCTGAGAGTTTTCTATCAATGAAAGAAATCATGATTGCCAGTTGAACCTTCTACATGTATAAAGTCTTAATCTGCATATGCCTTCGTGTCTAATATTATAATTTTGTATTACATTTTTGTGGAGGGTCAAAGGGAAAATTGGATTCTGCCAGCTGTGTTATTCTCAATAAATAAAGCATTTATTAATATTATTACTACTACTCTTATTAATAATAGTATGACATTATCACAATTGTTTCTGAACTCTAATATTCAGTACAATTTCCCAAAGGCTATGCCATTTTTCATTCTCAAATTCACAGTGCAAATTCCCAATGAAAATATAAAAAATATTCATCTATTATTACATTTAAACACGTGGATTTCAAGTCATCAAGTAGAATGACAAAATACTTACTGTTCATACTCAACTGTTCCAAGTTTGGATGATTAATACCTTCTGTTGATGTAATCCGATTGTGGTTAAATGTGGCGATTTGCAAATAGGGCATTTCTTCCAACCTGGCAGTAGTCAAGAGATTTTCATCTGCTTTTAACGTGAGCATGTGAGTAAGGTTACTAAGTGGCGAAATGTCTTTCAAGTTATTTTTGCTCACATCAATGTAACGCAAGTGGATAAAGGACTGAAGCATGCTGATGTCTGTGATTTCTCTGAAAATCAAAAGAAAATAATTAAAATGCTGTTCACTTTAGGAAAATGAGGCCTATACGAAAAAAAGAAAGGGTTATTTGTTTAACAACACCCCATTGCATTGATTAATCAGCAGCCTTAAAGCAACAAACTTATGGTATTTGTGACACATGGTTCACAGAACTCTACAACTACGTAAGCTACTCTTTCCAATTAGCAGCAATGTGTCTAATAATTTGATTTTACCATCTCAAATATCTTTATAAATACTAATGTCACAATGTCAAGATCGTCTGACCGGATCTACGATGAATGTCTACAGTTGTCTGATTCATGATGAATTTATGAACATGTTCATGGATGTGCAAGTACTACTATGATTGAGTAGGGATGTAATATGGACAGCTATGGACCACTACTGCTTGCCACGAATGATACCGCATCATATCCGTGGTTAATCTGACGTCCCGATCCTTGACAGTGTGAACGGGGCATTAGTCAAATCTATTTAACAAAGCACATTTTGTCAGTGTCACACTGACCTGATTTATTATATAGGTATGAATGAATGAATTTATACACCTGTGTTTGAATAAACTTGCAGTTCAAAAGTTAACTTTGTTTATTACTAGTCATGTGTCACGAACTGGTGCAATTTGTGTTACCTGGTCAAAACGACCAATTTTTACAATTTTATATTTGATAGGACTGCATGCACTCTCCATAAAAACATACAAAGAACTTTGGCAACATGACCATTTAAGGATATATCAAATATTTAGTGAGTGGTTTTCAATGAAAATGCATTAGATTTCCAAGACATTTTAGCCATTTTCTCAAAATGGATCTTTTTGCTTAAAACCTATGTATCTGCTTCATTTATTGGCCAAATTCCATCTGGTTTGCAGTGAAATACACGTGAGATATTACTTTAAAGGAAAAAAGACACTTAATTCAGATTTAATATTTGCATGTATGTTATTTATTTGAACAAAAAAGCACAATTTTTCTCTGCATCTAAATAGAAAATCTATCAGCTGATATTAAACATTACACCCAAATTCTCTTGGTTAGGACTTCTTTTCAAGATTTTAATCTCTTAACCCTTTGTGTACATACTAATGTAAGCAAAGCATCTCCCAAAACATCACATCTGCATTGAAATACCACATAAAATGTCCTCATGTTTAGAGTGCTAAAGGTGCTACTGTGGGGGGGTTTCATTTTTAGTTTTACTCCAACATAAAGGACACTGTCCCTGTGAACAATTGCCTCTTTTGCATCCTTATAATTATTATTATACACAGTATTCTGATGTCTGATATTTATAAAAATTGTCAAGAATGACTTTCATACCCTTTGAAAAACACCAACAGTAGGCTGATTTCTTGTCTTCTGCAAGAGTCACTAAATCATCAAATGTTATGTGAAAAAGATAATAATCATCTAATGATGCACACAATGCATTACAGCAACCAGTGTGACTGTGTCCAGAAAATATATTATTAATGAAGTGCAAAAAGAAATTCAATGCACAAATGACTAGTCCGGTATATTTTTGATTGAAATACAGTTCTACACATTAACTGACAGCTAGCAAGATGACCAACCCTGGTGATCATGTGCTCTACAAAATGGCTGACCTTAATAATGTAATTTTTAGCCACCAATATTCATTTTCTAAAACTATCTATTGCCAGTTACTGGATAATTAAAGAACTAAGAGATATAGTTACGAATTGGTAACTCTCTCTATTTGAACTAATCATTTGACTCACTTAGCCTCCTCCACCCTCAGTTCTGTTCTACCACCTTGTACTCGTTTGCCCATAACTTTTGATTTAAATAAGATATTCCAAATTGGTTTTCTGTTCTAGAATGCTGAAAGGTGATATCAGGCAAGAAGAAATCGCCATAGGGAAATAATAAAACTTTGCAATTGACAATATGGAATAAAAAATTCATGTAACGCCTCCACTCTATTAGAGCACCAGTTCATGACACATGACCATCTTTAAAAAAGAAAGCAAACTATAAAATTACAATTAAATGCATAGGAAAACTTTTATATACTCAGTCTTTCTAGTTTATTTCTAATGTTGTTCGTACTGAAGAGTCAATAAAAAATTCTTAAGAATAAAAACACAAAGTGTATCATGGAATTCAAACATACTACACCAACAATAAGCATGACATATGACAGTATGTGGTCTTGCGGAATCAAATAACGTTAGGAGATTGTTGATACTGATGTAATTTACCTGTCATGTATATCGAGTCTGACGTAAGCATGAGCCAGCCCATCCCCTGTCTTGCACAGTAGAGACAAACTCTCACTGATGATTTCATCTGTCAGTGGATTAGGTGGCAATTTCTGTAAATAACAAACATTAATCATATGAATAACAAGAAAACAAAGAGCAAAATCTGATTTTATTATGTAGACTCAGTCTTCAATGTTAATTTTAGGTAACTCAGTGTGGTTTGATAATTTGCTAGTAATGGATGTAAAGTTTAGAATTCTGATTTTAAAAAATACAATCAGACCTCGTTACAATAAAAGGTAACATCTAGCTTCATTGGTTGAGCATTAACCTAATGTACTTTGGTCATAAGATCAAATCCCCTTAGTCGACTCATTCTCTGATTGGGATTTTTCTGTCCCAACTAGTGCCTCATTATATATCAAAGTCATGGTATGTGGTATAAGTTATAGGAAAATGCACATAAAAGATTCCTTGTTGCTGATGGAAAATGAAGTGGATTTACTCTTATGACTACGTTTCCAAATTAACCAAACATTTAACATCCATTAGCAATGTGTACTTCACTTTGTTTTACTACAGCAACTATCATTACATTAACATTTACGTCAAACATAATTCACACCTTAATGTATAAGGTGCTTATGAGCAATCATGCACAGACAGTACATAACATTTCAACCTGACATGTGAAAAACTGCTCATACAGTCCGTCACCTAAGTCACAATGAATGTGTTACATAGGGCTGAGAATGGCAAATGAGAAAAACAGCTGAAAAGTTTTTTAAATGAAAACAGAGGACAGGGGCCATGGTCAAAGGGCATATTTCATGGAAAACCAAAAAGAATGCCTACTTTGTTTAAGTGCGTGGTTTTTAGGATGACAAGCAAAAAACAGGAATGTGTTGCAAGGAAGTGAAACGAGTGATCTGGGAGAGGGTGGTGCCCCCTCCCAAGGTAGGAGCTTTTTCTGAAATAGAGAGGGAAATGGTGTTTTCTGGTGAACTTTCAGGGTCCTTTTCCTCCAACCAATTCCACTTAAATTTTTGCCAGTCTTATCAATTTATTATATGTCATCCAAATTCCACTGAAACAAATTGTCTCTAACATGAATTTTACAAGCTATGGTTATGCCGTGGAAGACAAGCTTACGTGTACAGCCATGTTGGATTTCACATGACTGCTCTTGACCAATAAGAGCCCAGAGATCCTTTGTGCTTTGTAATTTTCCGTAGAATGTCAGAAATGGCCAAAATTATCTGCGGGAAACGGAATTAAAGCATGATCATTCACAGAATACTGTACCAACCACTCACTTGTTTTTCACTGTTTCAACACTATTTTGTTATTTTCCAGAAAACATTTCTGCCTGCGAGTAGGCTTTTTTTCATTGCTTTGATGAGAAATGGGCCAAAAAAATGGACCTCACCCCCATCAAAATTAACTATCTCATCAGAATTAGGTGATTTACAAGATCGATCCTGGTGAGATAAAATCTGCAGAATTCTGTGGATCCGCAATCAATTCTCATCCCTGGTTACAACAAATGTCAAGTTTAGAGAAAAAAAAGGAAGAGAGCCCAAGAATTATTGTTTCACCAAGTATAAAAAAATCAGTGCTAATTTTTTTAATTCTAGAAACATGATAAATTTATACCATTTCAATATAATCTTCATGTCAAACAATATTAGTCACAATCATTTACTTCACCAGTAACAATTATATACTGGCTCTGTTGTTACGTCACACATCAATTTTTTTAAATGGAAACATTTTATGGCAGGTATGTGTGATTATCAAAATCCAAAAAAGGAGTGTCCATGTTATACGCATTATAACAAAATGTGTAGTGTATATATGATCAGATGGGTCCTTCAAACAAAACAAATGAACATTAAAATACCAATAAATGATAATCGTTCATCATATTTTATTAAAAACTTAACAACAACACAAGACACAACTTACAGCACAGGTATGTTATAAAACTCCAAAAAATATTTACTCAACCAGTATTCTGGTAAATTGCCACCAAGTAATAATAGCCTTACTGTTATGTGTTCACATTTAATAGTATGGGAATTAACACTTTGCCATTTCTGACACATATGTGTTCTCAATTGAGTTAGCCGATATTAACAACAATAACACTTGTGATCTTAGTTTGAGGGAAATGCTTTACTGGCTGATTAGTGCACAAATGTGTGTTCTTCAGAAACTACAGTACCAAAGGGAGGCCATTCACATTAATTTCATGTCAAAATTTAGTCTGACAATCTTCACTCACGTTAATTTAGGGATGTGTTAATTTCATGTTTTACAGTATTAAACAATATATTTGTTGTATTTAACTAATCATTTGACAGGGTACAAATTAATCCATTTTTAAGTACAAATTAATCCATTTTTAATTTAAATGCACGTGCACAAAAGCCATTTTTAGTTAGTACGATGATTTTTTCTGTTGTATGAGGATACCTCTTTGAATTCAAATTATCACAGAAAATTTTATATTTACTGACAGAATTTGCCTCAGCAAAGAAGTTTGCTTCAGCACAAAACATTGTTTTGAGAGAATCAACGAAAAGATTTTCACCTGCACTCCATAATTCCTATAAAACGTATTGATGGAATTAAGCAGTAACCCAGCAATAACCCTGTAGGGTGGGGGGTGGCTAGGGGGGTGGGTGGAGGGGGAGTGGATGTGTGTACAGACTGAAATGTTATCATTGGCATTGTCCCATTCATTGCGAGCCTTGTCACGCCACAAAATCTCTGTGGGACTGACATTCTACATTTCACTAGAACCAATACCCATGATGCCAGTAAAGCCTATGACACCCCAATACCCTTTGAGCTGTTCGTGGTGAAGGTGACTGATAAGGATCAAATGATAACAACCTCTTCCTCTTCTGCCTCTTCTTCCTCAGCGTGTTCTTCGGCATCCTCTCCCTCTTGGTCTTCGTCTCCTTCTTCACCACCTTCCTCTAATTCTTCATCTTCATCAAAATTCTCATCTTCCTGGTCCGACATTATGGCTCCGACTTTTATTATAAACTATCAAACCCACAACAGGAGCAGACGCCTTTTGTTGAATTTGTTGACAGATAAAAATATGGCGTCGCGTTGCTATGGAAATTATCGACTTAATTTTCTTTCAAGCGCAAAATTATTGATATTGCTCACTTATAATCTGTTTAAATTAAATCTAATTTATAATGTCTATGATAACATAAATATATTTATTAGATATTCTTTTTAAAATTGTTTTGTCGTAAATAAACGAATCCTCACGAGATTTAACGAGACTAGCAGAACACATCGAAATGATCGAAGAGTCGAGGTAATTTCTTACAACTTTTAAAACTTAATAAAAGTTTATTTTAGACACGAGATTAACTTGTCAACTTAACAGTCTGTAAGTATTTGTTTATTGCATTACATATATACGTGTAGATTGCACAACATGTTAATCAGTGCGTTTAAAACATGCATCGTTTACAGTGTTCGTTTTTGGGACATTTCTGTGCTTTTCAGCATGAAACCGACGAACGTTTATCAATGATATAGTCCAAAGAGCGACAAGGGGCGTTGGTATGGATTACTGCATATTAAACATTTCTTAGCGTTTAATGATATTATGTTGCGTCGTGCGTTAGTAGTAATGATAAATGACATTACATCGTGGCCTCATTAAAGCAAAAATATAGCGATGGTAACCAAGACAACAGGTGTTGGAACGTTTGATAAATATTTTAATCATTACAAATATTGCTTGCGCGTTTATTATTTTAACAGCTGTTGACAATTCGTAGATGATCTAAGTATTATTAGGTAAATATGTTATAAATTCAGAAAAATACAAAAATCAATTATTATAAAAAAAAATTTAATTACTATTATTTTATTAATTATTGCTATTTTAGATATAATTTATTTATGCATTTTTGCCAACCAAGACATTACTAATTTTAACCAGTTTCGTAATTATTTAGAGAATTTTTTTTCCCATTCTTCACTACATTATATAATCAATACCCACCCTATTGTGAAATTGAATCTACCAGATTCAATATACATGTATCCATGTATGTCAGATTATAAAAAAAATTAAATTTTGTTATTATTAATTTATTATTTTTATTATATTGCACACTTTCATATTTCAGTGGAAAATTTGATATCAATTACATGTACATGAAAAATAATGAACTCTCAGTTTATACAAGATAATAATTACAGCATAAATACTACATGGCCAAACCAGTTACATACTTTCCAGTTCTATATATAAAAAAATTTGCTTTTTCGTTATATATATATATATATATATATATTCCAAAATCAGTAGAAATTGGCAAAAAAAAAAGGACTAGGTAGGTTTTGGGGCGGGTTTGTTCCCAGATTTTGGAATAAATAGTGCCCAAAGTGAAGAAAAGAAAAACAAAATTGCATTCCATCCAATATGTACAATGTTTAAAGAGATACCACAAACCACAGTCTTTGATAAACCAGTTATAGACCATAGGTATAAGTGGTGTAACACACCTGCCCATTGAGCCTTGCGGAGCATTCACTCTCGGATCAAGTCAGTACTGAGATTAAAAATCCCATGCCTCAACTGAGATTTGATCCCAATAGCTCCTAGTTTCGAGTCTGATGGCATGACCACTACACAAATGGGTTCAGTTATAGCATTGTTTACCAAATCCTATTTTATAAGCCATCCATCCTAGCCACTGGGTTTTTGGTGTAGGATATTAAAAAGTAATTTCTATAAAACCTTGGCATTGCATAATTTGGATGGAGCGGGATGTAGCTCAAACGGTAGTGTGTCTGCCTGTGAACCAGTTGGTCATCGGATCAATACTTCACAGTGGACCCATTTGCAGTTTGGGCTATTTTCCGTTTCAACCAGTGGTCCACAACTAGTTCATCAAAGGCCATGGTATGTGCTGTCCTGTCTGTGGGATGGTGCATATAAAAGACCCCTTGCTTCTTATCAGAAAGTGTAGCCTATGTGGTGGCAGCAGGTTTTATCAAAATAAATATGTCAGAATTACTATAGGAATGACGTCCAATAGCCAGTGATAAGATAAAAATCGATGTGCTCTAGACGCCATTAAATATAACAAACTTTTCTTTTTTGCATAATTTGGTATGAAAAATGAAAGTGCCATAAGGATATCTTTTTTCACATCTACATAGCCTCATACTGATCATGAGAGACCTGTAGACTGCATGCCAGGTAAAGGAAATCAAGTCTATTTAACGACACCCCAGCAGATTGGTTTATCAGCATGTATTAGCTGTAAAATGCATTGTATTTGTGTGCATGGTTCACAGAAGAAACCAGTTACTGCCATTTAGGCTGTTCTTCACAGTTAGTAAATAATTGTTATATGCACCTTCTCATTGACAGGAAATCACATAAATGTACAATATTCTTTATTATACCATTAGTCCAGTGGTAGGACATTGGACTCTCAAGCTGATGACAGTGGTTCAAAACCCGTTGGAGGCTGGCTCATATTTGACTATGTATAAAAAATTTCCAAATGTTTCACATTCAATACCCGATGATTGATAATTCAGTGTGATATAGTGATGTTATTAAACCAAAAATATGTATATAAATTTATTATACCATTCATGAACCATTGGCTGGAATGAGAAATAGTCCAATGGGTTCACTGCATGGGGATCGACCAAATGACACATCTCACCTCAGGGGGATATTCTATCTCTCAGCTAAGTCACACTCTCATGCCACATATATAAAGCAGATAAATAGAGGTTACTGTTCAAGTTATTTTCTGTAAGTTGACATCCTACATATATGTGATTGTAGCAAGTACCGGATTCCCGGTCTCCCCTCAATATTAGTACTGGCCCCGGTTGTAAGTGGTTAAGCTGTCAGACTCATAGCTGATAGGTACCGTGACCAAATCTCAGTCAAGGTATAGGATTTTAAATCTCAATACCACTATTACCTGCTCCACTCCACAGTGAGTGATCTACTAGGCTTAATGGGTAGGTGTATACAACTTGAACTGACCAGTGGTCCACAACTAGTTTATTAAAGGCTGTGTTATATGCTGTCCTAACTGTGGGAAAGCACATGTAAAAGATCCCTTGCCACTATTTGGAAAGAATAACCTATGTGGCAGTTGCAGGTTTCCTCAAAAGACCATGAGTCACAAAACACCATATTTCTGACACCTAATAGCAGCTGAATAAACAGTGTGCTGGAGTGTCATTAAACAACCAATCCTTTCTTTTTTTCTTCAATATTCCATCCCTGCAATTAAGAAAATGTCCACAGAAAAATAAATGCTGTGGAGAAATAGTGTCCACGGCAGTTTTAACACGTTTCCAACTCTGAGTTTGCTAAAGAAAAAATATATCTTGTAAAAAAGACAATTTTGTCTGCAGCAAAAAAAAGCGTCATAGAGAATGAAAAAAACTGCAGTAATCTCCACAGCATTGCCAAATTGTCGCTGGCTATTTCAGGGGTTGAATATTAAGGATTGTTAAACAACAAACCCAAGCTTATTGGATGGCTACTGACTTTCCCAGAAATTGGTCAAATACTGCTTAATAAACGTATCTGTTTTGAGAGTAGAAATTCAAATTTATAATTATACTATTTATCATTTAATTAATTATCATTTAATTAATTATCATTTAATTAATTATCATTTAATTAATATTTTTTATTAATATTATTCAGTATGTGCCTTCTTAAAAAGGTCATGACCGTGTTTCTTAATAGGAGGTAATGACAGCTTACTCCTAGAGCCATTTTCCTCTGTTATAACTTATATCGCTGCACGTATATATTATAAGTTTATTGTGTTAATTCATGATAATGTTATTTTCTGCTCACATGTTAAGAAAGTGTGCAGGTTGCTATTTGAATGCCGTAGTATTGACTCAACTTTCAGGTAAAACCCTATAAAAGATTCATTCTACTTTTATTGATTGAGAAGCGTTGCATGTTGAGTTATTTTCATTGCCATGGAAACAGTCCACCATTATCCCCAAATGCAAGCTGGGACACAAGTAACACCTAGCCACACAGCTTTGTTTGTAGAACCAGCTCAATAATTTTCTTTCACAGGAATTGAACCTTGAATATTGTTTTGGGTCTGTCAGTTAAATTGTCATGGAAACTTTGCGACCTTTGTTTCCAAATTAATCTATCATGCCTTTTTGTTGGCAGGAGACCAAATCTATATGAATCAGATTTCTCAGCAAGGGAATGCATTTTAAACACATTTAGGCCTGCAAGCTAGCTTGTACATGTATTTAACTGCTTGCTTCAAGTATTCATGATTTACAAAGTACCCAGTTTAACTCTTCAGATGTTGCCATGGGATACTTCACAATACACATATATAATAGACTTGACTGGTACAACTGTGTGTGTATTCAATGTGATATATACAGAATTATGACTAAAACTTGTGTCAATTTTGATATTTATTGCCTTATGACAAGTTACATCTGCATGGACTTGTTATTATGCAATAAAACCCTAGCAAAAGAATTATGGTGTTTTGTTAAATAATATTTATTAATTTATAGGAAAGGGTTAAGTTCAGTCTGTTTTCTTCCTGAAATAAAATTTGGTTTAAAAAGGAAAGGAATGTTTAATGGCACACCAACGTATTTTGAAGTGTTATGTGCATGTACATTGTCAACTCCTGCATTTAAGAAAATGTCCATGGCAAAATACATTTCTGCGGAGAAAAAGTGTCCACAGCATTTTCCACGGCAGTTTTAGTGTAAAGTATACTTTATTAATATTAAGAAAAAATAATACCTTGAAAAAAAATATTATCCTGCAGCAAAAAAAATGCTGTGGAGAATAAAAAAAACTCCACAGCAAACTCCATGGCATTGCCAATTGCCACAAGCAATTTCAGGGGTTGCACTGTACATATATATCAACAATGACCAAGGTTTTTATTGGTGAAATTTGTCTTGATTCCCAGGGCTCCAAAGGAAATTTAGCATCGTTTAAGAAAGGAATTGGAAATTTTCAGTTTCACTTAAAAAAATAACCCACTAACCTATGTTAGAATAATAATAATGTATTTCAATCAAATTAATATATTGGTTTATTAACCCAGCACCTGTATACCATGTATTAAGTGCATTATGAAGGATTCACGCACCAGGTTTGTGTTGTGTTGATCATGTCATATTCAAGACAGCAGCATATCTGCAGAGAACATTGTATTTGTGCAAACACTATAAAGTGTTTTGCGTCACTGATAGAGCATACTTCTACATGTTCTGTTGTTTGTTCTGTATAAAAGATAATTTTGTTTAGAGTTCTTCTCCCAGCATACTATTGTGTAATTTAATGTAAATATAAACACTCACTTTTCAACGGCAGTGACTGGAACCTTTGCAATGATAAGAGGAACTTTTATTGTTACAAGTGGAACATTGACTACAACAAGATGTCTGGAGATTTAATCTCTCAAATGATATCCCTCTGTGCAAAGACTCTTGGTTTTCAGCAAAAATTACCTGTTGTTTGGTAGCGTTCTGCATCACAAGTCACATTGGTTCAGCGACATCACTTGTCTTTGTAGCTTTTAAACATTTCATTTCAATAAAGTTGGGTTAAAGTTTTACTAGGTGCATCAGTATTACCCAAACCAGTAAACAGTTCAGGACTTAACCATCATTGTTCAATTTTCATGCAGTTTAATCATATTCAAAAACGTGAGTCATACTGAATATAATCCTACATGTACCATAATTACTTAATGTGGTATTTCTTAAATTTGACATCAAGATCTTGTTTGTTGTTCATCATGGATTGATAGTTCAAACTGTTTATACATATTAAGAGAATAGGTTGAACTATGAATTGATTGAACCATTGGCCTAAATGTCTTGAAATTTTCTCACAGACATTACAAGCAATTTGTCTGCCCAGAAATGGTATTTATAGGTATATTATTTTAGAAATTCCCTACCATTATACCTCTAATCATTTTTTTAATATCCCATCATTATACCACCTAGCACAAATTTCACCAGTGGAACTCTTGTTTCTGTGCTTTACCATTCTTTTTGATCCTTGAGACAGGCAGTGTTTATGGGTGCTATATTGAGATTTTCCTGGTTGCAGACATTCTCATTATATTTAACTAGTCAAGTGTGTATTTACTGGCTAGTTGATCCTTATCATAAGTCTGTGTCCTAAAGGTCTGTTCTTGACATTATAACTGGGCAAGAGACACCTTTCTTACAAGTTTCCTGTATGGCAAGTGACGTTGACTATTTTGTGGTGCAACTGCTCATTTGGTATTTCCATGCTTATATCTAATTAATGTTCAAGCACACTGTCCTGGGCATACAACTGTTTTAGAAAAGAGAGACAAAACGTATTGTCACTACACCATGTGGGTACTCTTACTGATAAGCACAAAGGATCTTTTTATATATATGCACTATCCCACAGACAGAACAGCGCAAATCATGGCCTTTGATAAACTACTTCTCGACCACTGATTGATGCAAATGGTGTACACCTAATCATTGCGCTTTACAGAGCACTCACTTTGGGTTGGAACTAGTACCAAGATTAAAAACCTGTGGCTTGACTCAGATTTGATACTGGTACGTACAAGCCTGGAGTCCAATGCATAACTACTACACCACAGGGTCTTAGTGATGGTACCTACAGGATCTTCCTTACATACCTGATGATTGCTGTTTCTCAAGCTTGTTTCCTGTCCTGGCTTTACATTTGCAACAATACAAAGCCATAAAATAGTACATGTATAGTATAGTAGGTATATATACTATATATGTCACTACACCATGTGGGTACTCTTACTGATAAGCACAAAGGATCTGTGCTGTAAATATATATATATATATATATATAAACATTAACGGGTTGAACTTCACCAGGCATTGAGACATTTGCCATGCTGCCCTGTCCCTTTGCAAAAATGCTCTCTCAATTTCATTTATAATGAAGGCAAATATTGCCATGCCCTTTTTACCCCAGTTGCCTCATAGGAAACTCACATTAGCTGTTGTGCCCTTGACGTATCCTCAAAATTGCCTTGGTGACTTCTTGATTTCTAAGAATCCAAGGTACTAATCACATGCCCCCCATATACCAATGTTCGACCCCTGAACTATTGATTAAATAATGCAGTATTATTAGATTTTATTGCAGGCTAATTCACATATCATAGAACAGTTAAACATCATCATATTTTCATTAAATGTAACTTTTATGTTCATTTTCATAAAGCAAAATTGATTGATACTAAATATTTGCAGTTTTGATTGATGTTGGAAATAATGTTTATAGTTCTAGTGTTGAATTATTTACATAGATGAGTCAAGTTAACAGCCAAGGGTGATTAAAACTATTATGTATGTATTTGTATGTGTTAGCACTAAAATTCTGTAGCCATTGGCAAACTGGTGACTAATTATTTCAATCCCTGTGCTGTAAACATATCTTCAAATGTGCAGACCTGTGCAAAGCTGGTAATAGGCCCTGGCCAGATGGGAGATGTTTGCTCTCATTTCAAACTGCTCATTAAGTATTTTTGTGATTAATGCTAAATACAAGTGTATACAAATCATAGGTCCATGTCAGCTGGCCCACCTGCCCTACCTGCCCATCTCCTCTGTTCTCACCTGCAAAGATGAGGTATCTAAAATATATTACAAAGTAAAATTATCACATTCATTTTTTTTCATGACTCATTCTGTGTAGATATTTTCTTGTGTGTTCAGCCATCTTTTTTTATTTTTTTCATACAGAGTGTTATTTGCCAATGCATAAAGGTTATTTGTTAATGCACAAAATGAACAATTTATGTAGTTCTCAGTTGTTTGTTAATATCCTGAATAATTGCAAAGGCTTTTGGAGGGAGTTTTTTACTTTTAGATTATGGATTTGTAAAGCAATATCTCTTTATTGTTGGGTGAATTAAATTTAATTTGTCCTGACTTGTTTTGACTTGCAGAAAATCTTATTTCTAATCGTTAGCTGCATGCTTCATACTTGATTCACTTTAACCTGACATATTTTTAACTAAATACTCCTTTAATAATAAGTTCATTTATATAGCAATCAGACCTGTAAACTCTCCCGATTCCGCGGGAGTTTCCCTGTATTTCGTCAATACTCCTTTTCTCCCGGCCGGGAGGAATTTTCTCGCAGAAAATTGCAATTTTGTAAAAAAAAATTTTTTAAATCACAACCTCAATAAAAAAACAACCTCAACATATATTGTGTGTATTAGCCAACATTTTAGATCTTAAAAAACAGAAGGCGTTTGTCTTATATAAAGTTAATACTTCAAAAGTGAAATGTATAGAAACTGGTCATTAATGGAAACACAGCACCATTGAGTATCGGTTATTCCATGCATAATAATCATTATAACACGCTGCATAATTTTCAAAGCAATTACAGTGGCATCCATAAAGTTCTTACCAGTCCATATTTGTTTATTCTTTTCAGATATTTAACTGTAATTCGGCGATGCAAACTTTTATTTTAATTGTATTGGTAAAAAACAAAAAAAAAGGGTGGCTTTGTCACATGGTGAGAAGGTTGCACACTTATATATATATTTTTTAATGCATTTTATTGTTATTTCTATGTTATAACATATGTTGTAAAACTTCTCAAAATATCAGAAGAGGCAAAGAAATAGCATTTTTAAAAAGTATAATTAGTTGGTAATAATTCAGCTACAAAATATTTATATGCTGACCAATAATATTTTTTACCTATTTTAAACCTTTACCCTGTGTAATGTCACTTTTTGTGCACACAAACAAATCATAATATGCACATGCACAATGGTTCTAGTTTTACACTAATTATAGCAATAATGGTACAATAATAATTTAATAAATTTCTCTTAAAATTATCTTCTCAGAAAATAAAAAAAATGATATCATTATGAACTTTAATTATGAAATAAAACAATATTTAATTGCAATTATGTTTGTATTATTAGTTGTTGTACACAACATATTGTAATGGGCATAACATTTCTTCTTCAAATGTTCACTCTTCATAATTCACAATGGACTCTCTAAATTTTGTTTTCGACTCTATATTTTCTCTTATGAGTTCATATGCTCATCATATTTTTGGAGGAACATAAATGAACCAATCATTCCCGAAAGTGAATATATGTAATAGATACGGAATATTTGTGTATAAAATTGTTTTAATATATAATATATTTTGATAAATTAATCTCCTGTTTTTTTTCCAAATCTCCTGTATTTTCGTCAAATCGCCTGTTTTTTTCTTTTCAAATCTCCTGGTTTTTGGGGGTCAGTCTCCTTTTATACCAGTGTTCAAGGTTGACAAGTCTGAGTGCTAAACTCCACACTAATGTATATTACATAAATCAAATGACATGGTTAAAACAGTAACATAGTAAAACAATTTGTAGGATGATATTAAATAACAAATAAATATGAGTCATTATAAATGCTTAAGAGAGGGGAGGGGAGATAAAAAGACACACCGAATAATTAAAAGTACTGGGTAAACAAATGTGTTTTAAGAAGTTTTTTAAAAGATGAAAGTTTTGGGGCATTTTTATGAGTGTCTGGTAGCTCTTTACATTTCTTAACAGCAGTCACACTAAAAGAACGGGAGCTGAAAGTCTTAAGCTTCCATCCTTGAACAGCCAGTAGGTTTTGCTTGGAACAAAAGAAGATACCTAGATGATTGATAGACCTGTAGGAGCTCAAACATAATATATAAACTCATGTGATTAAGTTGTTCCTTTTTGTATTCGTTCATGCAGATATTGTGGTTCTAATGTGGTTTGTAGAAAAATTTAAATGGATCAAAATAAAATCTAATTTTTATTTCATTTTTTCCAAAATGTACATCGGTTGATCGATAATCTAATTTATTTATTATTATTTTAAGGCTAAATTGCTTTTCAATAACTTTACAGTAAACTCTTTTATATGTATATTTTATTTATTTTCCATTTGTGGCTGGAGTATTATGTCTCAACAGCACATTTAGACTGAACGCCAGAAGCGATTTTATGAAGAATGAAATAGGATTTTTTCTGCTACTTACTTGGTTTTGGACAATTGTTGCATTGTTTATCAATCAATTGGCCAGCGCTGAGGCACCGAGTATTTTCATTGATCTTGGTTAATTTTTCCCTTTACTTAGCATTTGACTTGTAGCTGTTATAGCAACACATAATTATTTATGCATGCCCAACCTGGTACATTGTCGTAGTTACCATGGCAACCACCCAATTTCCATGTTGGGATACCTGGGAGAAGTTGTTCGTAATCCCAAAGACAGTCGTTGAGTTTGTGTTGGGCCGTTCGCCAAGAATATCCAGGTAAACTTTTTTTTTCATTTGCTGATATTTACTTTGGGTAGAGCGATCTTATGAAAATGTTCACTACATGTGTATCTACATGACTTGGTTGCTATAGGAATTCTAAATGGGCACACCTATTTGTTTTTTTTATGATAAGAAAAGGTAAATGTCCCACATAAGGAATTTGTTAATGTGTATAAATTTATGTGTTTTTTCATTGATAGTTGTGTGTGCCTGCGTTTTCAATCATTATTGTCGGAATTGTGTGAATCAATACATTGCTGTCTTTAGTACCAGACCATTCTCAGCTTTAATAACAGTTTAGTTCTCAGTAAACTTGTAAATGGGACAGCAGGATATTTCAATATATTAATAAATTAATTTATTATTGGGCTGAATGTCATTGTGTTTTATCATTGTATGTAACTTAAACTGGCACAGATATAAACTGTTAGCATGAACGTACTGAGTGAACAGTATCAGATGTTATATCTGTTCAACTTAAAAAGTTGCATGTTTAAACTGGCTTTAAGCACTTAATTGTTGGGATCCAATATTTATCATATTTTCTTAAAGATAATGTTTTTGTTTCTTGTTTCTTGTTATTCTTAATTTTGGAGTAAAAATACCCATCTTTTTTATATAAGCACGTAAATACATGTATTAATTTGATTAATACACCTGTGGTATTAATATTTTATTATTCAAACATAGCATAAGTTTTTTTTATGTTAAATGGAAAATGTCCAGTTTCTTTATCAAACACTGTTGAATTGTCTTAAATCAGAACCACAGATGTTAAGTCAAATTTCAGGAATGAAGAATACACTTCAAATAAATTCTTCCATTACGAAAAAAACAACAACAATACATTTTTAAATATTTTTTTTAATCTGCATGGTCAGGTAATTTCTGTTCAAATTATTTGATTAAAAACCAATTATGGGGATTGACTGATGTTTCTTTAAAGTTCATTGGAGCGTGCACATTAAGCTCATTAGCTTACATGTATACAGGACTACATGGATTATCCTATTAATTAACAAGAATATATTTATGCATCATTAACAGTCACTACAAGTTTAATTGTTAGCAGTCCAAGAAATTAAATTATGAAATTTTATCAAACGTTCTGTATGAAATCAAACATATTTAGCAGCTTCACGTACATAAGGAGCTATAATTAAATGGATTCTTGAGATAAATGGCTGCTTAAAACAGGTTATTTTATATTAAATTTTATGTTAACTTAGCTGATCTCAGACCATAATAAAGTGGCCTTATAATACAAGTGTCTTTGAACCTTTACTACATATTTTAAAAATTTAATGAAAAATAGATGAAATCGTCAACTGTTCCACTCATTATATACATCAGGTAGTCAAGATTATCTTCATCTTTTTTACTTGTTATATACATTGGTTAGCTGAGATCATCTTCATCTTTTTCTGTTGTTATATACATTGAGAAGCTGAAATTATATTCATCTTTTTCACTCATTATATGTATTGAGAATCTGAGGTTATCTTCAGCTTTCTCATTTGTATGCATTGAGAATCTGAGCTTGTCTTTAGCTTTCTCACTTGCATGCATTGAGAATCTGAGGTTATCTTTAGCTTTCTCACTTGTACCCATTGAGAATCTGAGGTTATCTTCAGCTTTCTCACTTGTATGCATTGAGAATCTGAGGTTATCTTCAACTTTCTCATTTGTACGCATTGAGAATCTGAGGTTATCTTCAACTTTCTTACTTGTATGCATTGAGAATTTGAGATTATCTTCAGCTTTCTCATTTGTACGCATTGAGAATCGGAGGTCATCTTCAGCTTTCTCATTTGTACGCATTGAGAATCGGAGGTTATCTTTAGTTTTCTCACTTGCATGCATTGATAATCTGAGTCCATCTTTAGCCTTTTTCACTTGTAATAATATGTAATGTCACATGTGGCATATTTTCGAACATTTTATGTACATTTGTCATTAATGAAAAGCCCACAGTTATGTATGGAATGTGTGTAACAGCCAGCAATGTAGAACATGACAAACTGGCAACTTGAAGAAAACATTTCAGTTTTGGTTGTTGGTGGGTGATATATATATTTTTTAATGCAGCCATATCTGTTTTAAAAAACTTCCCACACATACTCACTCTCCTTTTATGTGTGTGACAGAATGTATATATGGCATGGCATAAGAAAAAAATTGTTTGGAGAGAAATGGTATAAATGACAGTTAATTGTTTGTAAAGTATTAATAATTATAATTTTTATGATTAAGGATTTGCCAATGTGTGCGAAAATGGAATAAAAGTATTTTGGTTGTTGTTTATTTTGGTAATCAATTCACAATGACAGCTTTAAAGAAATACTTCATTTACAAATTACATGTATTACCTTAATTGATAGATATGAAGCCTGATTGTGAGGTAATTAACCACAAACGAAGGACTTGTAATGGTAGTTTATTTAATTAATTGATTTCTCGTTATCTGCATTCGTGTGTGACAGTCATTGGCAGATGGAGCAAAGTTAATCTTATGTTCTTATAAACAGTTTGTTTACAGCAAATTAGTATTTCCCTGTGCTTTTTTAGCACTCGTTCGTACCTCGTGCAGCCAGTGGCACTTGTGGTTTAGTAATTAAGCTATCGGACTCACGGCTGGTAGGTACTGAGAACAAATCTCAGTCGAGGCATGATATTTTAAATCTCTGTGCCACCTCCTTTGTTTTTATTTTTTTAATAACACATTCATTTATTATAATAAATTAATCATTGGATATTGGATGTCAAACCTTTGGTAAATTGTGACACTTAGTCAAGTTTGAGCCAGCCTGTGATGGGTATTGAACCATGTTCTTCTGCTTGAGAGTCCAATATCCTACCACTGGACCACTGAGGCTCACACTGTACTAGCTCCAGTCCACAGTAAGTGCTCAACAAGGCTTAGTTTGTTGGTAAAAAGTAAAGTTTGTTTTATTTAACGACGTCTCTAGAGCACATTGATTTTTATCTGATCATCGGGTATTGGACACCATACATATGGCCATTCTGACATATGTCTTTAGAGGAAACCCACTGCCACCACATAGGTTACTTGAGAAGCAGCAAGTGATCTTTTATATGCAGTGTCCCACAGACAGGACAGAACAGCACATGCCATGGCCTTTGATAAACCAGTTGTGGACCACTGGTTGGAATGGAAAATACAGTTTGTAGGTGTACACCACTTAAACTTACCAGTGATCTACAACAGGTTTATCAAAGGTTGTGGTTTGTACTATCCTGTCTGTAGGATAGTGTATATAAAAGACCCCTTTTTTATTTTTTGGTAGGAGTAGCCATATTAGTGTGGCAGCAGCAGGTTTTTTGTTTCCTAATAACACTATACTTCGTGTCACAGGAAGTGGAACAACAAAACACCAGCATTCTTCATTTGAAGAATAAGCACCAAATGGACAAACAACTGCCTTTCAAACCTTTTGCAACGTGTACATGATACACAAAAGTATTTCACTTCATAACGTTTTGGATTATATGTTGTTGCTAAGATAACAAAAATCGTAACTAAAAAGTGCTAAAAACCAGCTAAAAATGCATAAAAATCGATTTTGTCCTCATACAAAATTTAATATTCAGTATATCTTCTTGACAATTTGAATTAAAAAATAGGTCTTTCGTTTAATTTCCAAAACCGTTTTCCTTTTTGTTCTGTAGTCCATAGAAGAAAAGTTACTGTTAAAATGATGGTGCCATACAGACACGAAGCAAAGTATAATCTCTGTCCTGGAGAGTAATTTTGGCTGATCTATTTTTAGGTTACCTAAGTCATTCCTTATTCTTAAGCCTGTCCTCAAAATTCAGTGCTTGGGTGTTTTTAGTTTAATTAATATATAAATGTAGTTGGATTTGGCAGATGTCGTTTTAGATATATAATTCATGTGTATTAAATCCAGGCTATCATAATTATTTATCACATTTATTTATACTGTCTTCTACACAACATAAAGAATATTGAATTATATAAATATAGCTAATACATACATGTATATTATATTAATATTGAATCGTCTGTATCATTTTATTGATTGTTACCCACTTTCACATTTCCATCTCAGCCGTCTTTGTTAACTTGTTTACACGTATGTGCTGAGATGTTGTTAAACAATCTCTTCCTTGATAACTTGTTTTTAAATGGAATCTGTAAGGCAGTAGAATGTGCACAAGCCATTAGGATTGTTTTTATTGGTGTTTTTAATTATTTTAGGCATCAGAATATTATATGGATAGTGTCTTGTAACCCATTTAGATGTGACTACAACATATGTCCCTCAGGTTACCTACATATTTACATGTAGATTATAACAAATACATAAATGTATGTTAATGTCCCTAACTGTTATGATTTTTACTATTAAATCAATTTGTTATTCATTTCTAAGTTATATCAGTTTGTCATTTGTTGTGAGAAAATGTCATTCCATGTCCTTGCTTCCCTTCTTTATGACCCCCCAATAGCCAATGCTTATTTTTTGCTGTAGTCCAGTCATAATACCCACCCAGTGCATTTTTCGAGGGGACATTTTTTTATGATTGAAATTCATTACTGACATCACTGTGATGAAAATTAGACTGGGAGTCTTTTTGCAGTATTTTGAATAATTGTCAAAATCTCGATAACCAGAGAAGTGATTTTTTTTTAAAAACTGCTTTGCATAGGTAGTAAAATAATCTATAAATCATTTCATTACGCCATTTTAAAATCTCTGATGGTTTTTTAAGTATAACTGATCTTTTGAAATATAATGGTGTTGTGTATTACACTCTTGAACCCCAAAACCCAGGATTTTTTAAAGAGAAAGCTGTTTTTATGACCTGAATTCATTACTGACATGCCTGTGATGAAAACTGGCATGGGAGTCGTTTCCCAAAATTTCCCGTTTGGCTGCCATCTTTAAAAATGGCCGCCAAATGACAGGTGTAAAAAAAATACTCCCAGGCTAAATTTCATCACAGGGACATCAGCAATCAATTTCAATCGTAAAAAAAAGGTCCCCTCTAAAAAATGCACGGGCTCTGGTATTATGACTGGACTACTGGGGAGGGGTCGTTAAACAACCATACAATAATGCTTTTCTTATTCATTTATCTAGCAATATGTTTTTTAATATAAAATGACTTTTAAGTAATTGTTTTTAGCCCTATACAACCCACACCACCATGTTAACCTTACTTCTCCCCTGCTCACTCTCAGCCATAAAGAAAATATATATTAGAATTTGATTCACCATTGGGTGATTTGGAGCCTTACTAAGGTAAACCTGTTATAATTTTATTTTTACCTGTTGTTCCTATTCTTAATAACATTACTAACTGCAGTAACAACTGATGTGGTATGTTGAGGCAGACATCAATGATTGCAGTAACAACTGATATGGCAGTGATGAAGGAAGGTGCAAAAAAGTGGGGGTGGGGCACACACAGACACATACATATATTTACATTGGAAAATAAATAAATATATACGAAATATCTAAAAAGTGGGGGAGCACATGACCCGCTATCCCTCCATCCCCTCCCCTTCCTATGCCATTGTATGGTATGTTGAAACAGACATCACTGATTGTAATGGCAACCATCTTATATTCAGAATAGACTACCCTTCAATTTAGAGTTTGGTAGGGGTGCATGGCAGGATGGCTCAGTCAGAACAGTAATAATATTTTAAATTTTACCTTATCAAATCGCAAAACGAAACGGAAAGTTTTTAGAAATTAAAATGACAGTTTTTATAATTTTGCAAATAAGCACACAATTTTAAATGCCATCATATTGCTTTGTATACCATTCTAATTATGTGTCTCATTTCTGGTACAATTTAATTAAATAATTCTGTTACAAAGTTGTTGGGGGGGGGGGATTTTTTTTCGGGGGCTAGGGATATATAAAGGACCATTGTTTTGACTTTATTATCACAATTTTTCTCAGATTTGTTTTAAAAGATGGCCAATATATAGCAAAGCAGAAGGATAAGTTATATGTAGTCATATTAGAAATATGGTTGAGTTACAGGAAAATAAAAACTTTCACCTTATCAAATTGCAAAAAACAAAACAACATTATCTTTACATAAAAATGACAATTTTTATAATTATGCAAATAAACACACAATTTTAAATCGTATCATATTGCTGTATACCATTTTGATTAAGTGTAGCATTTTTGGTACATATTAATTAAGAAAAAGTCAGTTTATAAATCTTTCTGTTACAAAGATTTGTATTTTTTGTTTTGGGAGGGGTGTGTGTGTAGGGATATATAAATGGCCATATCTTTGCCTTCATAATGACTATTTTGCTCAGATTTATTTTAAAAGATGGGCAATATGTAGCTCATTAGTTTGGCATGTTACATGTAGTCATGTTTTAAATACTAGTTGAGTTATAGCTAAATATAGTAACTCACCTTATCAAATCAGAAAAGAACTGAACATTTGTAACATAAAATACATTTTAAAAATAATTTTTTGATATAATAAATCATTTTGTATTTGTGTACTTTTTTCTGGTGAATGTTAGCATGGGTTCAGTTCTGTTTGTGGTTTTATTGTGAGTTATTAATGACATAGTTATCAAACACGTGTGGAGAAATGTTAACAAGATTTTAAGCAAAATACCATCCCCCTCCCTATCAATTAAAACTCATTTTCTTACACCGAGCTACTCTGCAGAAAAGTTCATCATGTAGTTTTGAGTTCCTGATACATACACCTATCAAAAAAGCATAGTTAAGTTTGGTGCCCTCAGATGGTACCAATGTTTTGTCTGGCTCACGGACTAAATACTCAAATCTTCATTTTGGCAGGAGAACCATGTCTCGCTGTTACACTGTGTCCAAGTTATAGCAATTTTCTTTATTTTTTTTGATAGAAAAATTGTTACCATAGAAATAGCCTAAAGCAATCAATTAATATGACACCTAGATTAATGAAAAAAAATATAGGTTGGCTATTGTTCAACTCCAAGTAATGATACTTTGCTAAACATACCATACACAGTCTCAATCTAGACTTGAAAATCCCATTTTTGCTGAATGACCTAACTGATAAGAATTGAAAATTACGACATATTAAACTTGCTCTATGATAATAAAAGTGTTGGCCAAACATTGCTCCACATTTGGATGTCATTTTTATTTTGATAAAATAATTTACGTGATTGAAATTGCACTGTAAAAGTAATCATGAAAATTTGCATATTATGCAAAATTATGAGTATGCAAATAAGGTAATGATCATGATTTATGAATTCATGAAGAAAAAAGGTCTACAGATTGACACAAAGTTTACATCTCTATCTTCAAAATTACTGAAGATATGGCAGAAATAGTGTTTTTGGTATTATGAGTAAATGTTGTCTATCTCACCATGGAAACACCTCAGAAAAACTACGAAAAACCAAAAATATTTTTGGCCAACAATTGTTTTGGTAAACTAGACACGTTGAGGAATAAGAAAAAATAGGTTGGCCTTTGTTTTACCCTGGGTAGGGGTTACTCCTTTCTAGGCCTCTTTTGATCACTGCACCGCTAGCCTACTAGTACTAAGAAAGAAGTGTGTCTTCGTATGTGGGGGTGGAGGTGGGGGGGAGGATGCTAGGGATGTGACTGGGAGCCAAGGGGGCAGGAGCCAAAAAAAAATTGGGTACCACTGGTTTAGATAAAAGTGAGAGCTCTGGCAGTCTGGGGGTGGGTAAAGGGGGCATGTGACCCCACTTTTTAGATATTTCGTATATGTTTATTCAATATCCAATGTAAATATATGTGTCTGTGTGTGCCCTCCCCTACCCCCATTTTTCAGCACCTTCCTCCTCCACTGGAGAGTATAATACTAATATAGTGAAATAGTCAGTGGATCAGATTGCATTGTTTATTAATTCTGTGAATGCTATTAATTGCCAACAACAATTGCTAGCACCCTAATTGTATCTGTTTTAAGTTAGACCTACATATATTTGTTTTTCAAATCTGTCAGCGATGATTTATTCGACAACTTGACAAATATTCTGTAGGACTCCAGCTTATTATGAGAGAAGGCAGTTTGGCAAACATAGGTCAGTGCTTGAGCACTTTTGTTTTATTCACACAAAATCAAATTTACAGAGGCTTGTCGCATGTAGGGCTTGTTTATTTCTGATCAACAAAATATGCCCCAATGCAGTAGGTGTGAGTCTTTTCATGAAAATTTAATTTCCTGAAAAATAATTTATCTATAATTGTTTAAACCTGATAAGTTAAAACATTTTACTTCTTTCTTTCATTTTTTATATATTTCCATGTGTTTATGTTGAGGTTGGTGGAGGTGGGTGGTGCCATGTGTGGGTATGCACCTCTCCTCTCAAAGGAAAACTTGTTCCAAAAATACCATTTTACAATGTAAGTATACTTCGTGAAATGAAAACCTTGGCATTTGCTATTGATCTGGGGCAATAAAATATATTTTTAATAAATAAATTTTAAAAGTAAAAAAATAAAAAATTGCCTGTTGTTTAGTAAATACACTTTCTCAAATAAATGCATACTTTGTTAAATGAAAACATAATTTTGTCTATTGTTTAATAAATACACTTCCTCAAATAAATGCATACTTTGTAAAATGAAAACATAATTTTGTCTATTGTTTAATAAATACACTTCCTCAAATAAATGCATACTTTGTAAAAAGAAAACATAATTTTACCAATTGTTTTGAAAATACATTTCCTCAAAAAAATGCACCACTCCCACCAGTACAGACAATTCTGCATATGTTTGTATACTTTCCTTCCTTCCTTGCACCCGCACCCCCTCTCCCCCCCCCCGACCCCTATAATCAGAAAAATAAATTATTTCTCTTCTCTACAGGGCCCACAGAGTGCATTTGAAAGTAGTGTGTGTAGAGGGTGGTGGTGGCGGAGGGGGGGAGGGTGAGGCTCTGTAAATTAGGTGACCAAAGAAAAGTGGTGTTCCTGCAAGAACCCCGTCATACTTTGAAAACTGGATTTCTGCCACTCTATTTTGTCACCGAGTCTGAAAATAAATTTATACAGCAAAATATTTTTTTAAGACATTTTAAAAATTAGTTGTCCCCTAAAAAGTAGGGGGAGGGATCGTGTCCCACCACCCCTGGCCTTAACTGCTCGGCTGCACCTTCTCTGTCTAGTGCATATTTAATTCATACAGGTGCTTTTTTTTAAAACGCAGATCAAATTTAGCATTGTTTCTTTTTTCCGTTACATTTTTAAAATTTTAATTATTATTATTTTTATTAATGTGTAAATTAATAACAAAAAATAAGTGGTCAAAGATCAAATACCAGCCTCGGTTTGTTACGCACCATAAAGTATACATCATCCTAAACTATTAAAGTCGGTGGTGTTTGATTGCATTTCTGCCAGAAATCTTGGGACAAGTTTATCTAGTGCTCCAACAATAAATGTTTGGTATGATAATTACTTAGCAAATTTAAGAAAAGCAAACATTTTTCTGTCGCCATACACACACAATGCAGAATAAATATTTTGACATAGATGTACAAAGCAGATAAGTGCTGCACGTCGCTGCATGAGTTTTTCATCTTTTCATAACATGGAATGGAATGCACAATTATTATAGTTTGTACAAAGTGCAACTTTGTATCAAATTCCCAGCTTGACCCAGCTAATCTTTGTTTAGTTATATCTCAACAATATCTGTGCCTCTAATTCTAGTTGGTAAAATGAGTGTTGCGGTTTAGTGTTTCACTTTGTGGAAATAATGCTTCAAATTAGACGGCCTGGCATTGTTTCAGGGATATTGTGAATAATGCTCTCGAGGAAAGGGATTGTCAGGTTTCAGCACGTTGGTATCAAGGCAAAAGATTTATGTTGAAGTCGTAGGTTTTAATTTGTGTGCAGTTTCCTTTTATTATCCATTTACAATTTTCTAGTATTTCCTTGGCCAATTAGCAGCATTTTGATTTCCTTTTCTGTATTAATGAACATTGTTTATCTATTTTCTTGTTTATTATTTCTTTAATATTTCTTTATTTATTTTTTATAATTAATTAATATCTTTAATTGACTAATTTTTATTATTTATTTATTAGTGTTGGTTTTTTCTAGAATTAATGTCTTTAATTAATTAATTTCTATTTATTTATTTTATTTATCTATTTTTTATTTTATTTATATATCTATGTATTCATTTGATTATATTTATATATCTGTTATATTTAACAAAAGAAGTGTGAAAAATATGCAGTGTGATATTTTATTTTTATGTTAAAAATAATGTACTTGTATAATTATAACATGTATTAACCGAATTATACAAATATTGACATTGATTGATTTGACTATTAATAATTCACTTCCTCTGTAGATCATGAAAACAAACGTTGCAGTACATTTACATGAACATGTATATTAAAACATGTGTTATTGACTCAAAACTAAATTACTTGAGATTTTTTCATTATTTTTTTTCTTTCTAAAGTTAATACAGTACATACATGTGTATGTGAAAATGACTGAAAATATTTTAGTATATTGCATTGTTGATCACATAGGTCATAGGATCGATCCTTCTCATTGGACATATTTTCAGATTGGGCTATTTTCTGTTCCAAACAGTGGTCTACAACTGGTTCATCAAAGTCTGTGGTATGTGCTGTCCTGTCTGGGAAAATGCATATAAAAGACCCCTTGCTGCTTATCAGAAAGAGTAACCTAGGTGGCGGCAGCAGTTTTCCTCTAAAGACATGTCAGAATGACCATACATGTGTATGTTTGATAAGATAACAATTAATGTGCTCTAGAGCCATCATTAAATAAAACAAAACTTCACATCCATCTCAGTACCAAACTGTTTAATTATAAACGTGTCTTAACAGTCACCCAAGGGAGAATAAAAGATAGGTAGGTACATGTAGCTGCCTAATACAGATTAAATTGTAATAAATTAGCTGATATGGTTAAAAAAAAAAATCGCAACCCGTGAAGACAAATTTTGCTTAATACCAGTTACATTGTACTAAATTAGCTGGCACTGAAAAAAATAACTGTGACCCTTTAAGGCAGCTGGCTGCTTAATATAGGTTAAATTGTAATAAATTATCTGATTTGGGAGAAAATAAATGTGACCAATTTGACAGGTGGTTGCTTAATGGAGATTGTACTGAATTAGCTGATTTTGAAACGTAAAGTTTGTTTTATTTAACGATGCCTCTAGAGCACATTGATTTTTATCTTATCAACGGCTATTGGATGTCATACGTATGGTCATTCTGACATATGTCTTTAGAGGAAACTCGCTGCCGCCACATAGACTACTCCTTCCGATAAGCAACAAGGGGTCTTTTATATGCACTGTCCCACAGACAGGACAGCACCTACCACAGCCTTTGATAAACCAGTTGTGAACCACTGATTTGATTTTGAAACAAAAAATGGTGACACTCTAAAGCAGGTAGCTGCTTAATACATATTAAATTATACTAAAAGCAATTTCTGAAAAAATAATGATGACCCTTTAAGAAAGGTGACAGCATGATTGGATTTGACTATATGTAATTTTGTTTTAAGAAAGTAAGTAAATACTAATATCGTTGATTTAGTTGTACAGGATCAGAACTTTTGTTTAGTGAGTGCATGTACACTCATTTTTCTGAGTCTCAGTGGTCCAGTGGTAAGGTCACCAGGCTCTCAAGTTGAAGACAGTGGTTCAAAACTTGTCAGAGACTGGTTCCCACTTTGACTATGTGTCTAAATTACCAAATGTTTAACATTTAATAGTCGATGATTAATAAATCAAATGTGCTCTAGCAGTGTCATTAAAAAATAAAATTAAAAAGTACACCGATTTGTCAAAATACAATGTACAATCTGTGGAAAGAAAATACTGTTTGTTTAGGTATATAATATCATTGTATTAAACCAGAAACTTTTATGCACTGGTATAGGTGTCAATGCATATATTATGGTAATTGTGATACATAATCTGTGGAAAAGAAAGTGGCAGTTTTAAATGTTTAATATTCATTGCACATTGTTTATCAATAGGGAAAGTAGACTATGGACCAGAACCCACAATTTTGTTTTTAACATCTGAGATTGAAGATTGTGGTTATGTTTTTCAAGCGGTACATATGTGTATATGTTATCCATGTTATAATTTCATGTCGGTAGCTTAAGGGTAATTTTAACATGTGGGAGAGTAACTCAAAATATATGATGAAATAGACGAAAAATGGGACATAATTTAAATAACCTTGCAAAAAAATACCTCAATTCCAGATCATTAGTGCTTTTAGTAGGGGACATACTGTTGAATTAAAATCTGGATGGTGCATAGTTGGCATTATTAAGCCTCTTTTGCTTTTCAAGATGACTGCCATTTTGGATTTATTGAAAATTAAAACATTCATAGAGACAGTGCAAAGGAAAATGGAGCTAAATTTATCTCATATTTTGGTTTTTAGTATCATGACTGGCCATTTTCCATTTTCAGGTGAGCATGAGATGAGCAAATCATTTACTTGTAATGGTGAAGACCAAGAATTTGGCTAACATGTTTTCCTCAAAGTAAACCTTGTTTAAATTAAAAAAAATTGCAAATATCTGAAAACAGGCAAAAACAAAATTTGTTTTATGGTAGGTCTTGAGATAGTTTCATTATTGAGTTGTTACGATTCACTGATGCATCATACGATACACAATTCACTTGCTTGTGTATCGATTCATATTTTAACCATGTATCAATTCCTGTTTTAATTCTGTATCAAAATGCAAATATCTTCAAAACTGGCTAAAACAAGTAGGCCTTGAGATAGTTTCAGTGAGGAGTTACGATTCACCGACGCATCACGATATACAATCCACGATCTACTTGCTTGTGTTTTGATTCATATTTGAATCATGTATCAATTCCTGTTTTAATTTTGTATCAAAATGCAAATATCTTCAAAACTGGCTAAAACAAGTAGGCCTTGAGATAGTTTCAGTGAGGAGTTACGATT
>JAULBS010083480.1:0-18672 GCA_032355785.1 Symmetromphalus regularis | reverse complement strand
TTCAATTTCCGTATGTTTGTTTGTTTAACGACCCCCCCCCCCCCCACCCCTTACAAAAATAAACATCGGCTATTGGGGTCACACATTGGTTAAACATATTTTAAAAATAAATCAGTGTAAAAAGCTGATATATTTTTAGTATTTACATTTATAAATATAAACATACTTTCAAAAGTTAACAGAATAAATAAAACAATTAGGAATCATAAACATATTGACGCTATATGATAAAAATAAACTCCAATATATTACGCATTATAAATAAATTTATTATAAAAAACATTTTGTTTAAACAAATTAATAACGAGTTGCGGATAATCTAAACGATTCTACACCATCACTACCAAAAACATTTGTTCTAGCCAGAACAAAATGAGGACACTCCACCAAAATATGACGCACCGTCAATATACACTCAAGGTGCTCACACTGAGATGGAGGGTCATTGTTGAAAACAAAAATGTGCGTTAAATAGATATAGCCAATACGGGAGCGACATAAAAATAACCCCATCCCTTCGTGACAGTCTATAGGAGGACTGCCAATCTCCCAAAATTGGCTTTATCGAATAAAGGTTGTTCACTCCCGCATTATTCCAATTACTTGCCGGCTAAAATCAGAGTATGGGATATCCACGTTGGTACAAGGCAAATTCAAAGCAGCCTTAGCTGCTAGGTCTGCCTTTTCATTACCCCTAATACCAACATAACTGGGTACCCAACAGAAAACAATTTTCTTTTTAGAATATAAAATGACACACTTTCGTATCGCCATCCCAAACAAAGGATGTTGCAGCTTCATATTACGCAAAGCTTGGAGATACGAAAGTGAGTATAAAAATAATGAATTTGGATGCTTCTGAATGTTTCATTGTTTCCAGGGTATCAATATTTGCCGGAATTTCGGCAGAAAAACTAGAAGCCGAATCAGGCAATGTCTTGGAAATTGTTTAAGATGGGAACACTGTAGCAGAGGCTACAGCATTACCATCTAGTGATCCATCTGTATAGACATAAACGAAATCACGGTATTTACGCTTAATTTCCAAGAAATGTTGTTTGTATACTAGTGCATCTGAAGATGCACTAGATCAAACACCATATTAGGTGGTTTAATATACCATGGTGGAATAAGTTTCCATTATATCATCAAAGTTGATGTTGGAAGCAGCTAACAACTACTTCATATGAAGACCAAAAGAAGGAATAGCATTTCGTTTCGCATCAAACAACTAAACATATTTTTCTTCAAACACCAGGTCACGAGCAGGATGTTTTGTTAAATATTTAAGTTTGGAAGCATACTGAAGAAAAAGCGTTGTACGTCTAGCTCCTGAACAAGTGTCGTGAGCATCAACGTACAATCTCTCAACAGGAGATGTTCTAAATGCACCTAGACAGAGCCTAAGTCCATGGTTGTGTATGGGATCTAGCATCTGCAAGTAAGACTTGCGAGCAGACCCATACATAATGCATCCATAATCAAGTGTTGATCTCACAAGAGATCTATATAAACGGAGCAAACATCTTACAGTATGCTCCCTATTCCGTATTTCCAATCACTTTTAAAGCCTTTCTTAACATACTTTAAATGCGGATAAAACTTAGTTTTCTGTCAAAAGTGATGCCCAGAAATTTGGTTTCCTTCACAACTAGAATTGGATAATTAACCAATTTCAGCTGAGGATCTAAATGGAAATCTCTTTTCTGGCCAAACTGCATACATACCGCTTTTATCTTTGAAAATCGAAAGCCATTTTGAGTTGCCCATTGTTGAAATTTATTCAAACAAAGCTGCAATTGACGTTCAAAGATGCTCATATTGGACGATATGTAACCAATTTGGAAATCATCAAGGTATAACGAACTATCAACACCAGGTTTTAAACACTGGGTGATGCTATTAATTTTGACATAAAATAAAGTGACTAAAATGATGCTATCCTGAGGTACACCCATTTCGTGTGGGTGTGGATCAGAATAGATTGATCACACCCGATCCTTAAATGATCTATTATTTATGAATTCAGAAATAAAATGAGATAATCAACCTCTAAGGCCAATGCCATGGAGGTCTTTTAAAATCCGGTACTTCTATGTTGTCTCATAGGCTTTCTCCATATCAAAGATAATAGAAACCGTATGCTGGTTGTGGATGAAACCTCCCTGGCAAACGTTTTAAAACGTAAAAAATGATCAACCGTGCTTCGTTTGGATCTGAACCTACATTACATTGGTAAGCACTTTGTGAGATTCAAGATACCAAACGAGTCTTCGATACATATACATATGCAACTTGTCAGAGCGATAGGTCGATAGCTGGAAGGATTAGTTGTATCCTTTCCAGGCTTAGGAATAGGAATGATAATAGCTTTCCTCCAATCAGAAGGAAAATCACCAGAAACACAGATTTTATTAAAAATATCAAGAAGAACCAAAAGATATGAGTCTGGTAAGTGTTTAAGAAGTTGATAGTGAATATCTTCTGGACCTACTTCGGTATTATGAGATCTGCGAAGAGTATCCCGTAGCTCTTCAACAGAAAATAACTAGTTATATACCTCAGTATTTCCAGAAAACAAAAAGCAGAAGAAGAATTAAATGAAAAATTGACTGTCAATGTATTGGCTATGTCACGTTGAGAAGTGACATTTGTACCATTGACAGAGAAGTGATGCACAGTATTATTTGATCCTTTTCCTTAGATTTTACGGATCCTATTCCAGACAGATTTAGTTGAAGTTTGAGAAGTCTCCAAAATGACTTCTTACTCTGTCTAATCTCTCTACAATACTTAGCCCTAGCAATTCTGTAATGGCTCAGGTTGTGCCTGTTACGCTCTTTGATAGCATTTTTAACTGCTTCGTTAAACCATGGTTTATTGAAACGTTTTGGAACTGCCAAAGTCTTAGGTATAGTTTCATCCGCAACGTCTTTCAAGACGGAAGTAAACAAAGACATGGGATCATCAGTATCAGTCATGGCAGATTGTTGCAGTCAAGTTCAGCTTCTGATCTGCTTATTTTAATGTTTGGACTGCTTTTGCTACTTGTTTTTTCAGTTTTTTCAATATCTGAAAGGTTTTTGAATTTCGGTTCATTGCATGGCTATGTCAAACCAGTATTGATTGCAACACTTTTGGTGGTTACCTTGACTGCTGCAGCATATGACATTCAATCTGCAACAGTTGCTGTCTCCACCAATTTCCTAGCATCAAAAAATGATACATTTCTTTCAACCTTTACCTGTTGAACCTTCTTCTCCATTTTCCACCTTGCACACTCTCGCGGGAATGCGCTTGATATGTTTTGAATTCCTTAACACTAGGCTAGCGGCCAAGTGCACAAAAGAGGCTTAGAAATAGGAGTAAATTCAACCCAGGATAAAACAAAGGACAACCTATTTTGTTCTTATTCCTCAAGGTGTCTAGTTTACCAAAATAATTTTGGTTTTTCATTGTATTCTGAGCCATTTCCATGGTAACATGCACAATTTACTTGTAATACCAAAAACACTATTTCTTCTATATTTTCAGTAATGTTGAACACAGAAATGTAAAACTGGTGTTAATCTGTAGCCCTTTTATTTGTTTTCATCATGAATACAAAACTCATGATAGTAGTGTTATATGCAGTCATAATTTCATAGTGTATTCAGTTATAAATCGCAATCACAAAAACCAGAACCTTTTTTAGACATAGTTTGTAGTATTTAAACTAGCATGCAACTTTAAATGTCATCATATTGTTTTGTATACCATTTTAATTAAGTGAACCATTGTTGGTACATATTAAGACCAAAAAATCAGTTTAAAAATATTTTTGTTACAAAGTTTTGTATTTTTAATTTTTGTGTGTTTGGATATACAAATGGTAGCCATCTTGGATTTATGAATGATAATGTGCAAGCAAATTACGTATTAACATCTTTTGTTTTCTAATATATAAAACAAAAAAATAAATGTAGACTATAATCAATAATATTTATTATAAATTTAGATGTGGCAAAATAACAGCAGATGATACTTAGCCCATAAAATTATTTCCTGCGAAAAATGTAAAAACGCCAATTTCTGTCATAATCACTTAACAAATAAGAATAAAACACTCTATGGCAATAAATGTGGTACCAAAATGTTGCCTAAACATTGCCCAACATGTTGGTGCCGATATTTGTTTGATAAAATTATTTAAAAAAAAGAAGTTATATAATGTTTGAAATTGCGCAAATAAAAAAAAAAAGTCACAAACATTTGCATATAATAATAATGAGTATCCAAAGTGAGTAATGATAATTAATTCATAAAGATGACCAATTAAAATCCTTTAGATTGATACCAATTTCATATTTCTATCTTGAAAATTGCAGAAGATAATCCAAAAATAAGATACCTTTATTCCTAGTAAAATGTTGCTATGTTACCATGGAAACGGTGCCAAAAACAAATCCAAAAATTGTGTCGGTCAACACTCCTTTTCATTGATGTGTCACCTTAATGAATATTAAAAAGTATGTTGGATTTTGTTCTACTCTGGGTAGAGGTACCCCTTCCTGCCAGCCAAACCGAGTGCCTTGTATTGCAAAAGGTAAAAGTTTCTTCAAGGCCCCATCATCAGCAGAACTGATGACAAGAAATCTTGGCCAGGTATCTGAAGAAATAACTTTTGATTTCTTAAATGCATTTGAATTAATCATGGATTCTTCATCAGAAGATGAAGAATCCGAAACCGGTACGGACCCTTTTCAGAGCCCCATCAGTATTTGGATTTTTATTGTTTTTAGCCACGATTTAGACTATTTATGTTTCATCAACCATGCTCCCCACCCATCACCGAGTCCAACAACAGGACATGATGCTGCGGATATCCAGAAGACACTCATGCCAGGGATACATAGTTGATATACTCAGGAAATTAAAACAATCGCCCGATTGACCGTAGCAACCACCAGGACTCCCAGTCGTCCAGCATCACGGGCTGCACCTCACGGCAAACAAGGCGCCCATCCTCCGGTTAAGGAGGAATGAGAGTTGTACTGTATTAGCCATTCTCATGGAAAACCCATGAGAATGTTGTCACCTCTACACCGTGGTGAGGAACAGTACACGTAGGGGTAATATAATTTATGATGAATAATAGTATAATGTTAGGTACCTCTTCATTCAAAATAGCTATCCCATCTCCATCAATTGCAAAGCACTCATATGATGTAGTCGGGGATAGTAATTTAATTTAATTTTAAAAAGTTATATTGATATAGTTATTGTCAGGTGCCTGTGATCTAATCCAGATACTATCTCAACTGCCATGATTAATCCAGAAATCTGTCTAAACCAGCATGTCTAAACTAAGAATATATCGGAAACATCATCTCTCTAATTCAATCATTTTCTTTTCCTTTTCATTTCTTTCCCAAAATATGCCTATAACGCTTTATACAGAGCATAGGCGTAAATCCTGGGTGGACAAACAACCAACACTTTCTGGACGGGGGATACCTATATAACTACCCCCGCCGCCACCCCCCCACCCCACTTTTTGTTTCGAAAAATTTAAAAATAATACCTAAATAATAATCTTTTCCAGTATTTCTCTTTATGATATCAATGTAACACTTAGCCATGTGGTCTTAGCGCAAATGTACTGAAGTATACAACAGGGGGTCTATTATAGTTTGAAGGTTTTAGCTGGAAAAGGCATTTCAAAAACCTTGGATTTTCAAAACAACATTACAAGGGAGCCATTTCTCAACCCCACACCTGGCTCCGTCCCCCCATTTTCAGGAAGCATCCCCCGCGCCCCCTTCCCCTCTTTCAGGAAGCGATTGTCACCTATACTGCAGAGATTTTTAGAATGTTTTATTTAATGATATATTATTTTACTGTAGGTTGAAACGATCGGTGATGCGTATATGGTGGTGTCTGGCCTGCCTATACGGAATGGACTCCGACACGCAGTGGAGATCAGCAGGATGGCGTTGGCGTTGTTGAGAGATGTCAAGGAGTTCGTTGTTAAACACAGACCTGGGGAGCGGTTGCAGGTCCGAATTGGCATTAATTCAGGTGTGATTTTCTCTTTATTACTTACACTGCTGTGTGGAATTAAATGACATTTTGTGATCGTCTTCGGTTTGCACCAGCCGATAGATAATCGATAACGTGTCAAATAATGTAATAATGTTTAGCAATAAACTAAATAAATAAATCTACACTCTTTAAATAAGTAATGATGTTGGAATCGGAGATTTTTTAAAAACCTTTTTATGAGGAATGCCACTAAGGATTTTTTATTTAAAAAAAAAAAATTCTAAAAACAAATTTAAATCTTAATTATGTACATTATTATTTTTATTAATAACGTTTTTTAAAAAAATTATTTTTATACAATGAGGATTACTTTTGACTTTGTTTTTGGTTATAATACATATATTTTACAAATTTAGTATCAAATATGGGCTGAAGTTTTAAATTCAAAGTGGCTGAGGTGGAATTTCTCATAAAAACGCAGAATAAAGTAATGAAAATTCCTGATTGCAAAGACACATCAGTTTGTTTAAAAGTGTGGTTGTATATCTATGTTATTATTCGACATCCAAGCAGCAAGGGATCTTTTATCTCACAGACAGGATAGTATATATCAAGTCTCTGATAAACCTGTTGTGGACCATTGGTCGGTGTAAGTTCTATAAACCTACCCATTGAGCCTTGCAGAGCACTCACTGGGTTGGAGCTGGTACGGAGCAAGCGCGGATGCAGGATTTCTGAAAGGGAGTTTCCAAATGTGATGGGTGAATAGGACTGCGGAAAAATTGTTAATTTTCACCTCATTCCACTTGGAAAATATATACATGTATATAAAAAATATATGAAAAAGGAAGTCTGGACAACGCCCTCCCCCTACCCCCATACCCGATCCGCTACTGCTGAGATTAAAAAGCACACGCCTCACATGATATTTGAATAGCCACGAAACCGATAGCTTAACCACTGTACTACCGGAATCGGTTAATGTTCGGTTCTTGTAGAACTGTTTAAAAGAGTCTGGTTCTGTTGACGTGTTTATATGACTAAGGGATATTAAATTATTGAGAGCCTATAGCAACCCCTGAAATTGCCCACGGCAATCGGCAATGCTGTGGAGATTGTCGAGTAGGTTTTCATTCTCTGCGAGATTAATTTTCTTTTTCAAGGTATATTGTTTTATTTTTTTTAAACAGACTTTCTAAGTTAGAATCGAGTGTACGCTAAAATTGCCGTAGAAAATGCCGTGGACACTATTTCTCTACAGCGTTTATTTTTCAGTGGATATTTTTTTAATTGGAGGGGGTTGTATAGTATAACGTTAAAGACTTCACGCATTGTTATCATCTGCAGTGTTGTTTTCAGTGTAGTAGAAAGAATTAACTTGCTAATACATCTGTTTTCTTTTCCTTATCACATCAGAAAGATGACAACAGGTTTACAGAGAAATCCGTTTTAATTAATCGCGTGTCCATGATGCGGCATTATACTATTATTGGCCAAAGCAGTTCTAGAATCCTTTGAAGGTTAATTGAAATAAGATTTGACTATAGCCAATGCTATTCCTAACGACAGAAATACTACAGCACAACTTTCGGATTACTGCTATCACACGTTGCACACGAATAAAAGCAATAAAGATACAGCTAATTTGGCGTGTTACGATGACTAATCAAGCGGACAATACTTCTTATTAATTTAACTTAGAAATAAGTCAGGGCTATCAGTTACTTTAGAGTTGATTACGAGAATGTTAAAACAGGAGGGTGCGGTTCCTATTATTTGTTATACTGTGAATCATAGGCACATAAACATGTCCATTAATTTAACAATTTTTATTAATAAAACGCACAAATCTATCGAAAAGTAAAAGTAAAGTTTGTTTTATTTAACAACGACACTTTTATTATTATTATTATTGCTGTTGTTATTATTATTATATCTCTATCGAAAAGTAAAAGTAAAGTTTGTTTTATTTAACGACGCCTCGAGAACACATTGATTTTTTTATCTTATCGGCTATTGGACGTCAATCATATGGTCATTCTGACATATGTATTTAGAGGAAACTCGCTGCCGCCGCATAGGCCACTCTTTCCAATAAGCAGCAATGGGTCTTTTATATGCACCGTCCCACAAACAGGACAGAACATACCACGGCCTTTGATGAACCAGTTGTGAATCACTGGTTGGAACGGAAAATAGCCCAAATTGCAAATGTCCACAGAGAAAGATCGATCCGACCACCGACTGGTATTTCTATCGAATTCTCATATTTTGTTTTTACTTTTCTATGAAGACTGCCACTTTAGCCATTTAGATTTAACTTCCTTATTGTTTTTTCTTTATTTTTTTAAATTTATTTTTTCCTATATATGTGTTTTGCTATTTAAATAAAGCTGCATGAAATACATGTACATGCCACTCGATTATCACTTGGTTCCTTTTGTTATAGGTCCGTGTGCTGCTGGTGTGGTAGGAGTGAAGATGCCGAGGTATTGTCTGTTTGGTGACACAGTAAACACTGCCTCCAGACTGGAATCCACAGGAGATGGTAAGTACAGCCATCTTATTCTGGTAGTGTACATCAGGCGCGGATGCAGGACTTCTGAAAGGGGGTGTCCAAATGTAACGGGTGAATATGACTGGGGAAAATGGTTAATTTTCACGTCTTTCCACTCGGAAAATATAGGATAAAAAAAATTGTAGTAAAGGGGGTGTCCGGATCCACTGGACATCCCCTCTGGATCCGCTGCTGTACATTGTTATTCATTTTTTTTTATCACAAGACATTTGATGTATACGTTAGTAATGGTACTTTCCGTGAATACATTGCTGTGGGCGGAATGTAATTAATTGTTAAAAGGAAGACATCGTCTCTGATTAATACTTGAGCATCAGTGTTATTCCTATAAAAAATGAGTGATTCCTAGAAGAAAATGAGTCTTATTCCTATACGGAAATGAGACTTATTTCTAGAAGAAACTTTACAGCTCAGTCAATGGTCGATCAATAAAGTTGACCGTTGTAATAAAAGTTAATTAAATACGGTTACTCTATAACTGTAGCTGTTGTCGCACGATTTTTTTTAAAAGCTGAAAGTTTTTTTAGCCTCTCTCTCTCTCTCTCTTTCTCTCTCTCTCTGACTTTTTTTTATTTCATAACAACAAATAACAACAGCAGTTTCGTCTCTTTTTCTCCTTTTGTACCTAGCAGATCTAAATTTACCACGTATCCTACTGAATTATGTTGAAAAAAAATGTTTTGTCACTGTCTGTGACAATGTTCTCATCCTTAACCAGGTTCTGACACTGTCACCTTAATACACTCAACGTATTTTTTAATAAATACTATATTTCATTACTCCCTTATCGTTTTATTAAAATGTAAACAATATTCACGTTTTTATTGTGTCCTGACATTTTAAACTGAATGTGTACCTATTCTGGTGTGCAGTATTCATCCCAATCCACACAATACATACAGACCGGTCGTTTACTACCGACTGTTATTATTAATGTTATGAATTTTAATTTTCAGCTTCCATGATACACATAAGCAGCTCAACAAAAACGATTTTGGATAGTTTGGGCCATTTCAAAACCGAGTCACGAGGGGAAATACATTTAAAGGTAATTAACAAATATTCTTTTTTTTCCTCATCATGAACGATAAATAATTAAACATATTTAAATTTCACCTCAGTTATATAAAACATAAAACACTAGCTACAATACAATCTTAAAAGACCACGAACCAGTCCATATGGAGTTATGAGAGACTGTAAAATAATCTACGTAAATAATAAAATATATAACTATTACATTAAAAACACACCCATACTGAAATTGTCTTAACAAACCAACAATGTTCTTGTTTCAGTTAAATAAAGATAAAATATCAGTTAAACTGTTAAATTGGATACACAAAAATGAAAATCTGGACAGCATGTCACTGACACATGATGACTGCCACCAGTGACATTATTAATATACAACCCCTGAAATAGCTGCGCCAATCGGCAATAGCATGGAGATTGCCATGCAGTGTTTCATTCTCTGCGGTACCTTGTTAGCTGCGGACTTTTTTTTTCCCAAGTGTATTTTTTATTATTATTAAACAAATTAAGTATATTTCACGCTAAAATCGCCGTAGAGAATGCCGTGGAAACCATTTCTCCATGGCATTTATTTTGCCGTCAACATTTTATTAATTGCAAGGTTTGAATATAGAAATCCAACATGAAAATAAATAGGACGCTGATTTGCCTCCAACTGTACTTTATTTCATCAAAATGGAAATAACAATTTGTTAACAATACTTTTGTATTTAATTGACTTTTGGCTACGTTTTTTTATTTACTTGATGACGACTGCCACAGGCTTTAGACATTTTAACTGATACTTAAAAACCTTTAATTTTTTGGTCGCTTGTTACTTTAAACATCTTTAATTTGTTTAATATGTTTTGAAGTAATATTAGCTTTCATTTCCAATATTATAAGAAAAAACTTTAATTTGTTGGTCGCTTGTTACTTTAAACTTCTTTAATTTGTTTAATATGTTTTGAAGTAACATTAGCTTTCATTTCCAATATTATAAAAAAAACTTTTTTTTAACAGGGAAAAGGACTCGAGCTCACGTACTGGCTTCTTGAGGAGATTCCAAAAGAGAAATTATTCACCATGGATACACAGAAATGATAATCTGGGAAGCATGTCACATGACACAAAATGAGTTTCATACTACCATTTGTATGCAGCATATGTGAAATCATATACAAAGAACTGTATACCATATGCTTTGCAGTACGATTGAAATCTTCATAATGTTATCTACACATGAATTGGCTATTTTTAGTTAGATAAGAAGTTACGAAGAGGAAGCGATTTGATGGTTTAAAACTAAAAATAATTACTCATATCTACATTTATAGTGAATGTCAAAAGAAAACCATGAGTTTCACCAGTAGTAAAAATAAAGTATCGATTGTTACCTTAAAATCGTCCGCCATTCTGGATACACAATACCACATTACAGAGTAGCATTTTATTTGTATAACCGTTATTCGCCATATGAGTGTTCGTTATAGACATACTTTATTGTTCTAGAACTAAGCTTTTAATGAGGATTCTTAAACATATCTTTCGGTACAAATTGAAGTCTTTGTGCAAAACTCGACTAGTCCAAAATTTGAACAAAACGGATTCTCGTTTGTCCCTTTTAGAAACAACATTTTTACAAGTTTTCTGGTATTTTGTCTCCTTGGGTTTTATGGATGTACAGAGAATAGTAAAACTTTTTTTTTCAAAGTGACTTTATATGGCAGTGGCGGATCCAGAAAATCTATTTAGGTGAGGTTCTAAACAATACTCGGATTCTTTAAAGTAAAAAAAAAAAAAAAAAAAAAAAAAAATTTAAAGTTAAAAAATATATTTTATTTAAAATGTTATTTTAATTACAAAATTTAGGGGGCTCTGGCCGCAGATGCCCCCGCCTTGATTCTCAACTGTATGAACGAAGCGAATTTTGTGAAAGCAGTCTTCAATCAGAGAACACCTTTGTTTGGTAGAACCCGAGATGAAAAGCTGCACTTGTATGAGAGAACAGTGGATGAAGATACTTAACAGTTCACAGCAGTCTGGTACCATTAGTTTTGGTCGTGATTCATGAGTGCATGCCACGGTAGATTTGTGGAAATGTGCCTTGGACTCTGTCTTGTGCAGAAATGTTATTATTATAGTATTTAGTTTTTATTTATATATCTTAAAATATTGAACGTTTTGTTCAAATCACTGTTGACATCACTGAACGAGAAGAAGAAATTATTCGTTCATCACATCACAGTGGAGGATACAGCCATGGGATTCCTATTTAAATTTTGAAAGGTCACGGATCGGATCAGGTGATCTACGAAATTAGTTTTACTTCCATTCATAAATTGCACAAATTAGACCACGTTCGTTCTGCTTGATTTATTGTTGTTGGTTTTTAAATTAATACATTATAATATATACATAAACTGATAAATCTGAATTCAATTTTCTAAAAAAAAAATTAAATAAATCTTTAAATTATTGAAGTATAAACCCTGATCGTATCGAGTTTGACCCAAGTTTAATAAATAAATTCAGAAGTTTTAACACTGTTCAAATGTAGCTCTTTAAAAGCAGGCCCATACGCGGGGGGGGGGGGGTGTGCGACAGGTGCGCACGCAGCCCCCTAAATCTGTCGAGGTCCGTAAATGCAAATTGGGATCGACGCTAATTTACTAGAATAACGTTAAAAACGAAAATAAAACATGGGTATCCTCACAAACGCACCCCCCTAAAGAAAATCCTGGGTACGGGCCTGAAAAGTATCCCTTTCTTAGTTCCCTTATTTGTACAGTATTTATTAATTATGTTTTTATTCCATTTGATCATTATTGTATTTAATGTTTTTTTTATTATTGCTAGAACATTTGTTTTGTTTTTGTGAGGGTATATACCAACTGAGGTACCCAGTCCCTCATTAAATAAAGTATAGGGCATATCCAACATCAAGATGTTTCCTGTATTCTCTCCGAGTCTACGTATGATTTAGTCACTAGGTACCATTTCACAATATTTGTTCCCTGTTCGACTGAAAGTGTCATGGTTAAGCTAGGATAATGAAACTTTCAGGAATGAAACTCGTACATGTCCAGAACACAACCAGAGAGTTCAGTGAAATAAATCTGAAGTAATTAAAAAATTAAATGTTAACTTTTTGGGGACACCCTGTATTTATTATTATTGTTATTATTATTATTATGATTGGTTTTCATACTGTCCAACTTGTCCATTATTATCAAATGCTGCATTCCGCTCATTTGTCCAGAAATTCCTCCCCTCCAATCTCATCTCAGTTACGATTTTTGTTACCGTTGCAACTGTATATATTCCAAAAAGTTATGAAGTGAAATACTTTTGTGTATCATGTACACGTTTCAAAAGGTTTTAAAGGCAATTGTTTGTCCTTTTGGCACTTATATTTCAACTGAAAAAACACTTCCGGTGACGCGAAGTATTGCCATTTTGAATTTGATCATGACGTCACACGAAATGTGTCGAAATGTGCATACAACCATTAGCACAACATGAAGTTTGGGATATCTGTTATGTACAATTAAGAGTTAATACTTATGCCTGGTGCTTGTGTTTTGTGATGAAATAATTTTGAAATTTAAATTGGCTAAAGTGGCAGAGTTCATAAAACTTCAAAAAGTTGAGAAAACATTGCAGATAAATGTTTTTTGTTTTTTTTCTTTTTAAGTGTGCGGTTATGTTTATGCTGTTTGTTACTAAAAGATATTAAATTATTAGGCATCCATTGATATTACTTTAACACAATCATGATATATAGGCTAATAGATCATAAAAACGTAATTAAAAAAAAAAAAAAATGAATATAATTATTCATTGTGGTTTACGTTGTCTCCAGTGTTTGTGAAGTGGCTAAACCGAAATGGATCGAAGAAACACTGAAATGGACCACAATTTTATTCCGTAAACAATTTATAGAACATACAACTTCTGGAAAATATTCTGTAAATTGTTTACAGGATAAAATTGTGGTCCATTTCAGTGTTTCTTTGATCCATTTCAGTAGTTTTCGTTGGACTGCTGAAAACATGCAGGATGGGTTTAATGAGTTGTATTATATGTCTCAGTATTGTTTTGTAGCTAGTTTTCTCTACTGAAAACAAAACGGAAATGCACAAACATTGTTATTTGTTGAAAAAGTTGTTAACTTTTACATTTAAATGTTTTATCATTAATAATAAAAAATATATTAAAATATGTTTATTTTTCTTAATACCAGTTTGGATGAGATTTTAGGATCAATTTCGCAATTCGGTAGTACTTGCGAGGTGGAAGTACTGGCGCATGCATTATGTATGCACTCAAAATACGTCATGACCGTAACTACATTAAGGCAGATGCGTCATACCTAAATTGTAATTTTTAAAAATTATTATATAAAGACCCCTCGCCCAATATTTTTTGTCTCGCTCCTCCTGGCGATTAAGTGTTTTTGCTACATTCAATTAAAAAAAATAATAATAATGAAGTCGCTACGGCCATGCATGTTAAAAACCTCGGTATGCTATATCGCTTCTTGAACTGCATTATGCAAGTAATGGCCGCTAATTATATTTCAAAATAGTTCACTCTCGTAATATATTGGTAATGACAACAACCATCTCTCGACTCCTACCACAACCGCGGAGACATGCCAGAGCTTTTTGATAAACCAGCTGCAGCATTCTGGAATGATATAGACACGTCCTTTGTTTTAGCTTTTCTAGTTCATCCTCCAGCTAGACGAACCTTTCCGTGGTGGTGCAACGATATACCGGTATATTGCAATACATAATGCGATATAGTTTCGTGTATCGCGATATATCTACCTAACGATTATCCATCTTATAAAACCTATGACAATAAATTATATATAAAATAACTTAAATACGTCATATAGTTGCGTTTTTTTGTTTATTTTCGGAAATGCTAATCTCATAATCATCATCGGAACCACTTACAGGGATGTCAAGCAACCTATTGGCCTGATGGAAGACCATTGCGATGTTTTACCCAAGACAGATACAGCTAGCAAAGGTACAGGTCTGCCTTCCTAAGCTATGTTTAGTAATTAGTATGATAGTATCAAAATATGACTTTATCACATCTTGGTAATTAATCAAACTGTATTGCAGTATGTATTGCAATATTGGTTTGATGTATCGCAATACGGTTTTGTCCGTATCGTTGCACCCCTATTTCCATGTGATTCAACCAAAGACAATACACAAAACAATGTTTTCATCATTTATTTATCAACAGAAATGTACCAACGGTCACAGTTCTATTAAATTAGGTTGATATCAAGTATATACCTACTGTAATTGGTTTTATTAGCAATTATCTGTTTAATATTACAAAATTATGCAAATTCAAAACTTGCACAGACATTACAAATATTTTATCTTCTCACAATAACACTTAAAAATACTTAAAACATATCATTATAAACTAGTACTCATGTTTTAATTTATATAACAAAAGCCCTGTTGAGCACAAAAGGATAAAATACTTAAAACAAAGCAAATAAGCAAGTTCCAACATCATTCTTTTGGAAAATATATAAACATTTCAGGTGATCAGCAACACTATTTCATTCTCAAAATTCACACAAGCCATACATAAATACATTAATTCTGTTAGCACTGTCCAAAATAAATATCTTTAAAATTTCTTCTACCAAAATGCCAAGTTAACACATGTAAACATGAGAAAAATATATAGCTTTGATGTGTAAAACGAAATGTATGTTGAAATGCTGGTGAGAAGATATTCAGTGATATAAATTATTTAATGGAGAGAAATAAATAAACAAAAAATGTCAATTTTTAAATAGCCAGATATGGATGAACACAAAGTGAGCAACATACTTTATAGATATCAGCAAGAAACAAAAAATATAAAAATAAATATGTTTACTACAATAAACCTTGCCAGCTTTGTGACCAACCACAAGAGTAGAAGCCACATTGCCTTGCAAAATGAAAATAAACATACAAAGACTTCATAACATAAAAAATAATAATAATAAAAACATTTATTGATGATGCAGACAATTTCTTATTTTGGGTTTTCTAAACTATTATTTTTAAAATTTATTATTATTATTTTTTATTATTATATTATTATTATTATTATAATGTTATTATTTATCCTTTTGTTCTGGGTGGATTTAAGCATAATTTTCTATGATTCTTAATACAATTGTTTGCAGACTGTTGTTTTTTCGAGGTCTATACATAAGAACACATGGAGTTTGACTAGGAATAGAATTAAATTGTTTAACAATTAAAAAACAGAAGGTTGAATTAACAATGAAAATGTTAAAAATGGCAAGATTATTTTCTCTAAAACGTAACTTCCAACATAAGAGAAATAAATAAAAGAATGTGTTTACAACTTCTTAATAATTTAAATCTGACTGATGTTTTGGGGTGTTTTTTTTGTTCAATGATACCACTAGATCACACTGATTGATTAACTTCTTAATAATTTAAGCCTGAATGATATTTTGTTTTTTTTGTTCAATGATACCACTAGATCACACTGATCGATTACCTTCTTAATAATTTAAGCCTGACTGATATTTTGTTTTGTTTTGTTCAATGATACCACTAGATCACACTGATCGATTAACTTAATAATTTAAGCCCGACTGATATTTTGTTTTGTTTTGTTCAATGATACCACTAGAGCACATTGATTGATTAACTTCTTAATAATTTAAGCATGATTGATATTTTGTTTTGTTTTGTTCAATGATACTACTAGATCACACTGATTGATTAACTTCTTAATAATTTAAGCCTGACTGATATTTTTTTTTGTTCAATGATACCACTAGATCACACTGATTGATTACCTTCTTAATAATTTAAGCCAGACTGATATTTTTTTGAATTTTTTTTTTGTTTGTTAACGATACTACTAGAGAACATTGATCGATTAACTTCTTAATAATTTAAATCTGACTGATGTTTTTGGTGTGTTTTTTTGTTCAATGATACACATGTACCACTAGATCACACTGATTGATTAACTTCTTAATAATTTAATCCTGACTGATATATATATATATTTTTTTCAATGATACCACTAGAGCACATTGATCGATTAACTTCTTTATAATTTAAGCGTGAATGATATTTTGTTTTGTTTTGTTCAATGATACTACTTGAGCACATTGATCGATTAACTTCTTAATAATTTAAGCCCGACTGATATTTTTTATTTTTTTATTTTTTTTTTTTTGTTAACGATACTACTAGAGAACATTGATCGATTAACTTCTTAATAATTTAAATCTGACTGATGTTTTTGGTGGTTTTTTTTGTTCAATGATACACATGTACCACTAGATCACACTGATTGATTAACTTCTTAATAATTTAAGCCTGACTGATATATATATTTTTTTTTCAATGATACCACTAGAGCACATTGATCGATTAACTTCTTAATAATTTAAGCCTGACTGATATTTTGTTTTGTTTTGTTCAATGATACCACTAGAGCACATTGATCGATTAACTTCTTAATAATTTAAGCCTGACTGATATATATATATTTTTTTTTTCCAGTGATACTACTAGAGCACATTGATCGATTAACTTCTTAATAATTTAAGCCTGACTGATATATTTTTTTTTTTTTCAATGATACCACTAGAGCACATTGATCGATTAACTTCTTAATAATTTAAGCCTGACTGATATATATATTTTTTTTTCCAGTGATACTACTAGAGAACATTGATCAATTAATCACCTGCAATAAGATGTCAGACATGTCAAACAATTGGTAATTATTACAGTCAAGTGTCTGGCTGCCTGTAATGGGTTTTGAACCATGGTCTTCAGCACGAGAGTCCAATGTCCTACCAGTGGACCACAGAGGCTCACAATGTGACTGCTGTAATACATTAATTAATCAAATGCGCAACCAAGTTTTTTTTTATCATGATCTTGTCTGGGTGAGAACTATTTGTCTTTAAACTACCAAATTGGATTTAACCGATGTTAAACCTGCTTTAACAAATGTAGATAGCTGTATTGATGGGTAACCAAGCTGTCTTATAAATACATGAGCTACATGTATTCTTTAAGTGGCAGCTTCATATATGGTTGATTTGTATACTAATGTCACAATGTGTATCAATCATAAATATTAAAAGAATATGTGGTTTAGAATTAGGAAATGCACAAACAGATGTGTATGAGTAAACGTATGTCTCACATGACTAGTGTTATCAGGTGATTTGGTCATCTCAAAATGCAAATTTGTTAACATGATGCCATCTCTGGTTTGACCACTGACTATATTTTCTTTATTACCCCAGTGGGCACTTAACTGGGAATTGTTACACATTGGTTTAACAAGGCATTTCATTGTGTCTCTCTGACCATTATGACCAGTAAACTTGCCTGTATTAAATATGACGCCATAATAATTTTGTAAAAGTGCTAATGACATCATTAAAACTAGAAAAAGTAACACATATCAGCATTCATAACTTTATAAGATAGCATTTCTCTAAACTGCTGCACAATTAGACAGTTTAAAGAATAGAACGATTTATCTTGGTTAATAAATAGAATATCAAACTCGTTATCATGTATTATAAAATTTACATCCCTCATGGAATAATTTTCCATTGTCATTCGTCAAGTGTGTGACAAAGAAAAGTGATTTCGCTCAGGACATAAATTTGACAATAACTGGCAAATTGTTTATCCTCTATTTATCAGCTACACAGTGCAGCAGTTGTATTTGGTACTACTAACCAGTCTCCATGGTTTTCAATCACGTCCAACTCAGATTAGCTGCATTTTGTATATAACATACAAGGCACAAAATAACCAGTGTCGCATCGCAATTTGCAATGGAAAAAAACGAACTGCAAGTCAAAATTATCTGTTCAAAGAAAAATGCAGAACACCACTTTTTCTCTGAACCAATGCTACCTGATACACATCTGTCGATGTCAAAGCATCTCACACACATATTCCAATGTATAATCCCATGATGCCAATGAATTGATGACACTGCAC
>JAULBS010083469.1:0-18676 GCA_032355785.1 Symmetromphalus regularis | reverse complement strand
ACCCATTTGCAGTTTGGGCTATTTTCCGTTCCAGCCAGTGGTCCACAACAGGTTCATCAAAGGCCGTGGTATGTGCTATCCTGTCTATGGGACAGTGCATATAAAAGACCCCTAGCTGCTTATTGGAAAGAGTAGCCTATGTGGCGGCAGTGGGTTTCCTCTAAAATACATGTCAGAATGACCATATGATTGACGTCCAATAACTGATGATCAAATATAAATCAATGTGTTCTAGAGGCGTTGTTAAATAAAACAAACTTTTCTTTACTAATAAATAAAACTGACAGGGTTGAAATTCTTGCTAGATTTACTAATAAAAGTTTGTTTCTTCATTTCAGGCTGCAGTTCTGGGCAAGTGTTCTGAGGAGGTTTGTGAGATTGCCTACCAGTATGGTAGGAACATTGGCATAGCATTTCAGGTTTGTTTTTGGGCTATTTTCCATTCCAACCAGTGGTCCACGACTGGTTTATCAAAAGGCCGTGGTATGTGCTGTCCTGTCTGTGGGACGGTGCATATAAAAGATCCCTTGCTGCTTTTCTAAAAGATATATGTCAAAATGACCATATGATTGACATCCAATAGCTGATGATAAAATAAAAATCAATGTGCTCTAGAGGCGTTGTTAAATAAAACAAACTTTACTTCAGGTTTGTTTAGCAAATACTTTTAGAATGTTTTAAAAATATAAAATAAACTTTTTTTTTAATTTGACTGAATTCTCTAACAAACCAGATAAGAATTACACCAGTCTTTAATTATAAGAACATGATTTATTTAAAATTTCGAATAAAATTCTGTACCATCAAATAAAAATAATCGTTTGCTATGTCATTCTTACTGGGTTTTTTTTTATCAATATATGTCATGACACTTATAAGTGTAAATTATTTGTATAAAATATTTTCCGGTTAATTGAGTTGAACCTTTTGGACCAATTAATAAAATATAAGTTCCAAAATTGATTAAAAACAAGTTCTATACAGAGTTACTTCCCTTGCCATGTTTATCAGACCTGTCAGAATTAAATATTGGTTATTACAAAATTATTATTGTTAACCCTTTTCTTAATATGTATTTGATTTTAATGACCCCAACCCACCAGCACAAATAAATATTATCGGGGGTTGTCCATGTGTGATCTGATTCTCAACATTACTGAGACGACATTTCATATATTCATTTTAGTTGATAGACGACCTTCTGGATTTTACATCAAATGATGATGTGATGGGTAAACCGACAGCAGCTGACCTCCGTCTAGGACTCGCTACAGCTCCTGTTCTGTTCGCCGCACAAACGGTTAGTTGTAACTATTAATAATACTGTCTTTAATGGTTCCCGCAGTTATAAAAAACCTGGAAAAGTTTTGGAATTTGCAAAATATTTTTAAATAGCTTTGAAAAGGTTTGAAATTTTGGTTAGTCATGGAAAAGTTTTTAAATTACCACATCAGCTGCGATTTTTTCGATCATGCTTATAGGGTGTTTCAAGAAAACTCGCCATTTTTGTAAAAATGCCTGTAACTGGGGTGAATCTCAGAGATGTGCATGTATTATTATGGCATTTTCCATTTATGTTTAATCCCAGATATTGTCTAGAATGTGCAACCCTAAGAATGTGGCCTATTGCTGTATTTGTGTCCCGTACATAACCACTTTTGGCCAATTTTGTGTCAACCAGCATGAAAGGCTCAAAGTTAAGCATTCAGTACAAAAAATATATCCCACATGGGCCTAAAAAGAAGTCTTATTCCAATGGGGTGTCTAGAGTACAAAACGACTTCACCATTCATTCATCATACATGGAGGTGTTTATCACCCTACCATCACTTTCAAAAAAGGCTATCTTTGTAACACTTTCTCCCTTTTTTAATAGGTTTTGGTTTTTACCATCTAACAGGGTATTTAAGGAGTTCTATTTGTTCTATCATACCTAACCCATGGAGACACACATGTACCACCCCAAAACAGTTGTGTAATTCTCAGGAGATGGCCAGTTTCTGAACACTGGACATAAAAAACTTGTGGTTTCAGCTGTCCCTTACATAACCAAAATTTTCAACACATTTCAAAACCACAGGGTTTCCTGATTGTTGTGACACTGTTTTTAATAAAGAGTAGTATTCAAAATCGATCTTCTGTTTATTATTCCCTAGGACCCTAACAATGGAATTTGAGCCCATCCAACATGGTCGAAATTTTAACCCCTTGGTTGACACTGATGGTGAGTTTTCTTGAAACACCCCTTATCAGAGTGCGAGTGATCATTTCTTGTGATGCATTAAGTCCCTGAAAACCATGTTTTTCACCATTCACCATTTTCCTCCCTAAAGAGTATAAACCCTGTCTTTTTATTCAGATAGAACATTAAGTTTTTATAGATTTCAAATTTAGCTCATGGCAGTGTGATTCATCTGTACATTTTTACAAATTTGTGTGTAAAAAGATCATTAAAATTTTCTAAAAGTCATGGAAAAGTTTTGAAATTTGATTCTTGGAAGTCTGCAGGAACCCTGATATTAACTGCACAGATGGTAGTAACTGTTAGTAATATAATCAAACAGGAGTGGGATGTAGCTCAGACGGTAGCGTGTCTGCCTGTGAACCGGTCGGTTGTATCAATACTTTGCAGTTTGGGCTATTTTCCGTTACAACCATTTTAAATTTCGATACAAAATCGGCCGAAAATTTTCACAACAAACCACGCTACGTTTCTAACAGGATGTTGTTCTTAGCATTACCTAAACTGCGCATGTCACGTTATGAGGAATTTGGCAGTTAATACAAGTTAAAAAGACACAACGGGATTTCTCGTTCTGAAGTTGGAACAGTGATTTTTTTATAGCAGGATTTCCCGTTCCAAATTCAGAAACAGTTAATTGCATAGGTTGCAGGTCTGGAACGTTATGGAATTATGGTCAGCCAGAAATGTAGGATTTCTGGGTAGTGTTATTAATATTACTGTTTTATCTATGTTTTCAGTATCCAGAACTACATGCAATGATCATGAGAAGGTTTAGCTATGATGGAGATGTACAGAAAGCACGAGACTTTGTAGCAAAGGTATACCTTTCTTGTTTGTTACAGAACCAGTGCACATTCTTTGTGGGACATTTCCAAATATTATTAAGAGCTAAGAATAGCTATACAGGTGCTAAGAATCATCTTGAGACATTTCTTAAAAAAAATAGTTTCTTAGACCACATTAAAAATAAATAAATTGTGAAAGTTAAGTAAAGTTTGTTTTATTTAATAACACCTCAAGAGGACATTGATTTTTATCTTATCGGTTATTGGACGTCAATTATATGGGCATTCTGACATATGTATTTAGAGGAAACCCGCTGCCACCACATGGCTTCTCTTTTCCTATAAACAGCAAGGGGTCTTTTATATGCATCATCCTATAAACAGAACAGCACATACCACGGCCTTTGATGAACCATTTGTGGATCACTAGTTGGAATGGAAAATAAGACTAAACTGCAAATGGGTCCACTGAGAAGGATTGATCCGACGACCCACCGGTTCACAGGCTGACACGCTACCGTTTGAGCTAGATGATGCTCCGCCTGTGTTTTAAACTTATTTACAGAATAGTCAGTTGTTGTCATTGCTCCAAAATGGTACAGGATGATCTAATATATATGACGCTGTGCTAAATTTATTGCAATTACTCGTACTATGTTTAGCCTGGTGCATAGACAGCACATACCACAGCCTTTGATAAACCAGTTGTGGACCACAGGTTGGAATGGAAAATAGCCCAAATGTTTGTCCTACCACTGGACCACTGAGGGTCACATTTGTGTGATTTGTTAGTAAAATTAGTTAAATTATTACCCCAATTCGGCAACTGAGAAATATTTTTCATATTTTTTCATTGAGAAATATCATACATCAGTTTAACCAGTAATTTCGAGCGGGATGTAGCTCAAACGGTAGCATGTCTGCCTGTTAATCGGTCGGTCGTTGGATCGATCCTTCTCAGTGGGTCCATATGCAGTTTGGGCTATTTTCTGTTCCAACCAGTGGTCCACAACTGGTTTATCAAAGGCCGTGGTATGTGCAGTCCTGTCTATGGGACGGTGCATATAAAAGACCCCTTGCTGCTTATCGGAAAGAGTAGCCAATATGGCGGCAGCGGTTTTCCTCTAAATACATATGTCAGAATAACCATATGATTGAGGTCCAATAGCCGATGATAAGATTAAAAATCAATGTGCTCTAGAGGTGTCGTTAAATAAAACAAACTTTACTTTAACAGGTTCCAGTATATTGGTTCCAAACGATTACAAAGAAACAGATTACTTTGTTGTACTTCAAAATGAAACCAGTTAACTTAAGTTAATAGCCATTGCTCATAAATAATCAAATTGTGCCCAAATTAATGTAATTGTCCAAATTTAAGCAATCAAATATTTTGTTTTTTCTTTTCTCTAGATTTGGTTTTTAGTCAAAGGCAAGAAAAAGGATTCAGCTTAAAACAAAGAATAGAGAGAGCAGAAAGGTTTAACGAAAGCGAACTGACAGAACTGAGAGCAGATATTAAGGTAAGATAAAATGCAAATGGAATTTTTGAAATAGTACGGAACTCAGAGGTGGATCCAGAAAATACATTTGGATAATAATATGATGCTGATTCCTCGGATTCTTCAAAGTTAAAATTAAAAGAAATGTTTATATTTTTAAAATTTAAATTACTAAATTTAGGGGTGGGGAGGGGATTTGGGGTCCCAGCCGGTGATCCGCTACTGTAAGTTTTGTTGATTTTCTAATGGGAACAGATTCTAAAGATAATTTGTAAATCAGCATGTTTTTTTCAGGTTATTTGAACATTTTATCTAGCTTAAACTTATTGTAATAAACAAGTGACCATTTCCTTTACTAGAATATTCTATTGATAATTTTGTTTCATTCCAACCAGTGGTCCACAACTGGTTCATCAAAGGCCATGGTATGAGCTGTCCTGTCTGTGGGACGGTGCATATAAAAGACCACTTGTTGCTTATTGAAAGGAGTAGTCTAAGTGGCGGCAGTGGCTTTCCTCTAAAAGACATATGTCAGAATGACCATATGATTGACGTCCATTAGCCAATGATAAGATAAAAATCAATGTGCTGTAGAGTCATCGTTAAATAAAACAAACTTTATTTTTGATTTACAAATTTTTAGGTTGTTGGAACATTTTATTTAGCTTAAATTTAATGTAAAAACAGAAATGATCATTTAGTTTACTAGAATATTCTATTAGTATTTTTTAACACTTTTATATAAATGATAATTGATCATCTATATTAATATTCAAATGTTTTCTTAAGATGGAATAAAATAAAAAGTTACAATTTGATTGGATTATTCAGAATAGAGTAATTTGATTGGCTAGGAATATATTTTAATTTGGTTGTAATTTCAGAATATTTTAATTTGATTGGCTGTTGGTTGTGAATAGATTCAGAATGTTGTATTTCTTTTAATAATTATTATGCATATGTCTAGAATAAATTATTATTACTAGATAATTATAATGAATATATCCAAAATAAATTATTATAATTTGATTGGCTGTCAGCAGTTAATGGATTCAAAATATTTTAATTTGATTGTCTCTGGAGGACATTGATTTTTATCTTATCATCGGCTATTGGACTTCAATCATATGGTCATTCTGACATATTTTTTTAGGAAACCTGCCGCCAAATAGGCTGCTCTTTCTGATAAGCAGCAAGGGGTCTTTTATATGCTGTGTCCCACAGACAGGACAGCACATACCATGGCCTTTGCTGAACCAGTTGTGGATCACTGGTTGAAATGGAAAATTGTCCAAACTGCAAATGGGTCCACTGAGAAGGATCGATTCGATGACTGGCTGTCAGCAGTGAATGTATCAAACTTTTATTTGATATTTATTTGTCTGTATACTGAAAATAGATTTTAAAAACATGAATTGTTTGTAAATATTTTTAATACAGAATGTTCTTCTTCTTTATTTTAGTTGTTTGTCAGTGACAGGAAGGTGGATGAAGATCTTGGTCGCACGACTCGGTTTGTTTACGACTCAGATCATCTGTATGAAGTAAGTCAGATTTCTTGAAATCCATGAAAGAAAAATCATGGTGGTTATTAGGAAACTCAGGAATTTCATATTTGTTCTAAAAACTAGAAAAAAATAAAGAAATATTATAGTATTAATTTGACACTAAGAGGGGGCATCGAGAGCTGGAGTAGTTCCAAGGGCTGGTGCTGCATAGGGCCCTCTGGTGACTTGAGACTAATATATTAAATTTATGAGCCCTTGGGCATCTACAGGCCCCAGGGTACTCGCCCCTACTGACCTCCCTCTTGGTGGACCAGACATTGTGCCTCCATCACCCTATTTCTGTTCAACATCTACATATTTGATGATAACATTTAAAACAAAATTGCTATTTAAAATTAGTTGGCAATTCCATAAGCATATGAGATTGGAGGGGGCAGGGAGGGGCAGTACCCCCTGCCCCAACAGTTTGAGCAAGATTCTTATTCAGGTAAAAATTAAGGTTGCATTTTCTTTTAAAACCCTTAAATTTGGGCAAAAGATGACCCCCACCCTCACAAAAATAGAAACCCATATGTCTATGGGCAGTTCTGAAATTTAGAGAAATAGTATTAAATGATAATACTTTGCATAAAGATATAATATATAAAATACATATAATCAAAGATAAACATCAGAAATTGATGTAATATCACTATATAATTAAAAAAAATTAAATATGTTAATAGCTAAAAAAAAAATTAAAAAATAGTTTTTACATACATATTTGATTATAACATTTAAAACTTTATAGCTATTTAAAATTAATTTGCAGTTCTGAAATTTACAGAAAAATACTAAATGATAATATTATGCATAGACAAAAATATAAAATACATGAAAGGAATTGATTTTATGTTATTACCTTATTAGAGCACCAATGCATGAAGCCCATGCACAAAAAAAAAGAGAAAACTAGTGCATGTGTTAACATGTACAAATATATAGGTATAATAAAAATATTACCCCATGAATAATTGGGCATTCATAATTGGGAAATATTTTTCATATTTTCTCAGTGATAAATATTATACATTGGTTTAACAAGGCATTTCATTAGGTCACTCTGACTATTATAACCAATAAGCTTGCCTGTACTAAATATGATATTATAATTTTGTAAATGTGCAAATGTCATCACTAAAACTTGAAAAAGTTTAACGTAACATCATCCATAACATTATAGGATAACATTTCTCTCAACTGTTGCACAATTAGAAAGTTTAAAGAATAGAACAATTAAATTTGTTTGGTGTAATAAATAGAATATTAAACTCGTTACCATTTATTATCAGATTTATGTCCCATGTGAAATAATTTGATAATAAATCGGAACTCGTTTAATATCCTCTATATAATACAGTCAGTTATGATGTTAAAATAATTATATTATATTGTTTGCCTTTCAGGTTATCCGAACATTTGCAGAAGGTAATTGCATTTGTTGTTTTTTAATTTTAACTTGCGTAACAATTTTATTAGTAATTTATCCAAACATTTTAAGACTTTCATAAAAGTTTCTTAAAAATGTTATGTAATGTAAAATTAAGCATTTTTCTAATTAATATCTTTTTTTTAAAGCTGTCTCACGGCTGTCAGCTGCTGGGATCAAATCTCAGTCGAGGCATGGGATTTTTAATCTCAATACCACCTTCAACCCAGAGTTTACAATGACTCAGTGGATCAGTGTATACCACTTACACTGACAAGTTGCCCACAACTAGTTTATCAAAGGATGTGGTATGTGCTGTCTTGTCTGTGGGAAAGTGCATAAAAAAGATCCCTTGTTGCTTATTGGAAAGAGCAGTGTATATGGTGGTAGCAGGTTTCCTCTAAGGACCACAAATAACATAATACCCACCCTATATTTGATACCTAATAGCCCCTGAATAAACAATGTGCTGATGTGTTGTTAAACAAACAATTCTTTCCTTGAAAGGGCCAGAAGAAAATCAAAGAAAAGGATTGTTTGTTTAATGGCAATCCAGCATGTTGGTTGATTGTTAAGTGAGGAACGGGACGTAGCTCAAATAGTAGTGTGTCTGCCTGTGAATCGGTCGGTCGTCGGATCGATCCTTCTCAGTGGACCTCAGTTTGCGCTATTTTCTGTTCCAAGCAGTGGTCCAGAACTGGTTTATCAAAGGCCGTGGTATGGGCAGTCCTGTCTATGGGACTGTGCATATAAAAGATCCCTTGCTGCTTATCAGAAAGAGTAGCCAATGTGGAAGCAGCAGGTTTCCTCTAAATAGATATGTCAGAATGACCATATGATTGACGTCCAATAGCTGATGATAAGATAAAAATTAATGTGCTCTAGAGGCATCATTAAATAAACTAAACTATACTTTGGTTGTTAAGTTTACTTACTTTTGTGCTTATATCCAATTAATGTTCAAGGTCGCTGTTCTGGGCACACAGTTCAGATTTCTGTGATGTCAGTCATTGAGGTCTCAATAAAACATCATTAGTCTCCATAAAAACACAAATATTACTAGTTTCCACAAACACTTTAAAAATCACTAGTCTCCACACATGTCTATGTTGTTTTAATGATTTTTCGGTTTTTCAGTGGTGCCTGTAAACTGTGCCTACAGTGCACGCCGTCCGTCCCTATCTTCTGTTGGCAGCAGTGCGTTGACCCCCGAGGACGCCCCCGCATCACCTGGCTTCCAGAAGAATACTAACACTAACAGCCTTGATGCATTACCTTTGACAGGTAAGTTGTATTCCAGTGAATCCGATAAATATAGAATAGCGTATTCTACTAAATCAAATCTCTTAGATGACCATACTAACATCACCCGGCTTCCAGAAGAACACTAACAACCTTGATGCATCACCTTTGACAGGTAAGTTGTATTCCAGTGAATCTGTTAAATATAGAATAGTGCATTCTACTAAATCAAATCCCTTAGATGACCATACTAACATCATCTGGCTTCCAGAAGAACACTAACACTAACAACCTTGATGCATCACCTTTGACAGGTAAGTTGTATTCCAGTGAATCTGGTTAATAGAGAATAGTGTATTCTACTAAATCAAATCCCTTAGATGACCATACTAACATCACCTGGCTTCCAGAAGAACACTAACAACCTTGATGCATCACCTTTGACAGGTAAGTTGTATTCCAGTGAATCTGGTTAATATAGAATAGTGTATTCTACTAAATCAAATCCCTTAGATGACCATACTAACATCATCTGGCTTCCAGAAGAACACTAACAACCTTGATGCATCACCTTTGACAGGTAAGTTGTATTCCAGTGAATCTGATTAATATAGAATAGTGTATTCTACCAAATTATATCCCTTTGATGACCATAATGTGGCTATAACAGATAAACTTTTCGGTCATCTTATACACTGCTGACTTAAATACTTCATCTTAAATCAAATACCATGGATCACCATACTTACATCTATGTAATTATAACTGTTAGATCCAGCCTTTCAATCATCATATACACTAGTGTTTCCCAAAGTGGGCAGTGGAAAGATCCAGGGGGCGACGAGGGAAAAGGAGGCTACAGGGAGGCATTAGAACTAAGTAATAATTTCTGAATATTTTTACAAGATCTATGTGATAAAATCTAAGTCACAAACACCTGTAGGCCCCTTTACATAGGATGGCGACCTTTGTGCATCCCTTGTGCGACCATAAAATGTGCCCGGTTGCCTATGGAGGCTCAAAGAAGGCAGAATGGTTGCTTAGGTCGGTCAAAGATGGTACAGAAGAGGTTCCAGCATCGCCATGGTCACCGTCAATATTTGAACATGTTCAAAACATTCACACAAAGGTTGCCAAGGAGATTGGTACTCAAAGGTGGCTCAAATGAGGGAGAAGGCAGGCAAAGCATGGCTGTGGTTGCAGAATGGAGGCACAGCGGTCACTCAATGGTCGTCAGGTAATAAATGCGTTCTGCTGCAATTTGTCTCGTCAATCAAGGGTCACCTAGGAGGCAGAAGAATGGCTAAAACGTCGCCCAGTGATCACCGTAGTTGCCGTAGGTCGCCGATGATGGCACAAAGGAGCCTCAATGGTTGCTTGGGGGTTGCCCATGTAGCCAGTGTTGGTTGCACAGGGGAAGCAAAGGGGAGGCAGGCAGGTGACTCAGTGGACGCACAGGTTGCTCGTAGATGCCATGAAATTGCCCAATAATTGCATTTTTGGTGGTACAAGGATCGATGGAGCAGTTACATAGAAACAGGATTTTCTGGGTTTAGGCGACCATTGAGCATCCATTTTGTGGTTGCTCAAAGCTGGCACAAAGGTCGCAGCTCTGTGTAAAGGGGTATAAGGAATATGTATGCTTTACAAAGAATAGAATTAACATAAGAGTTATATACAAAAGAAGGTTTTATTTTATTTTGCAGCATACCTATGTATGTGTGGGGTTGGGGGAGGAGGATCTATGAATGTGGTCTGAGAGTGAAGGGGGAGGCAGCCCAAAAAAGTTTGGGAGCCATTGATACACACCGTAAATAAAAAAAATTTAATCTCAAATCAAATCCATACCATGCTAATATGTAGTAACTGGGCATATTGAAAACAATGGGCCTGTTAATCCTTTCAGACTCGTTAAGCATTGCCTTCAAACTGCCACAGGAATTGATGTATATCTAAAGATGGTTAATTGATGATAATTTTTTTATTATTCATGGTAGAATGTTGGTCCAAGTATATTTGTAAAGACAAATTAATTTCCTTTAAGAATTATCTCATCAATACATATAAATACAGGTATTTATTGTATTAATTCCTTATTATTAGGATATCAGATTTCTATGAAAATCGATTAACGAATTGACCCATTTAGAAAATCTTCACTCACTCTCCGACAATGTGCATGTCTCGGAAGTGGTATGTCATCTTACATTTGTGATACTATTTCACCTACTTGCATTGCGTCTGAGTTTTTATTCTCATATTGTGATAAAACATCACTATCGCGGTCATTTTCCGAGAAACCTGTGCCATGAAAAATCTATGCCACCATTACAGTTCGATACAAAATTAGCCGAAAATTGACAAAAAACCCTCCAGAAAATGTTCACAGCAAACCACAGTACATTTCTAACAGGATGTTGTTCTTAGCATTACTTAAACTGCGCATGTCAAGTTATGATGAATTTGGCGGTAAATATAGGTAAAAAAGACAATGGGATTTCCCGTTCTGAAGTCTGAATGGTGATTTTTTTATAGCGGGAATTCCAATTTGAAAGTCGGAAAGGGTTAAATGAAATGTTAATTCTGTATCCTATGTTTATTGTAGAGTCGAATGAAGTTTCACAAGATGCCTTGTCTACGGAAGAAATGGCTGAACTACAACATCGACTAAAGAACTCACTCAAACTGCAGGTTAGTTACGGTATAATAACATATCCCTTTCAGAGGACCCATTTGGCTGTTTCTCATTCCAATCACTAGTTGGTGTAACAAAGACCATGGTATGTGTTGTATACAGCATATAATTTGGGCTATTTCAGCTATTTTCTGTTCCAACCAGTGGTCCACAACTGGTTCATCAAAGGCCATGGTATGTTCTGTCCTGTCGGTGCGACGGTGCATATAAAAGACACCTTGCTGCTTATTGAAACGAGTAGCCTATGTGCTGGCAGTGGATTTCCTCTAAATAAATATGTCAAAATGACCGTATGTTTGATGTCTAATAGCCGATGATAAGATATGTTACTTGTCTCATGTGAAAATTCTACTTACCATGGTGGTTTGTCAGAAGATACAAGTATTTGTAACACCTGATTTCTACATATACTTAATTATGTTTTTGTAAGATAAAGATTCAAGTCACTAAGTCTCCACCTTTGAGATTAACGAACCTAATTTTGTGTTTGTCTTCAGGGTGTACCAGTGAAATCACCTCCGTCTAAAAACCGGCCAGTGTCTGCACCAGTACAAACAGGTTAGCTACTATATTAATATTTATTCATTTATTTAAAAAAAAAAATTATTTCACCACAAAATATACAGTATACAAAATAGTGACTTCAGATAAATTACAAGAATAAATTAAACATGTTATATACAACAATAAAATTCAAAATGATAAGATAATAAATTACAAAATCAAATTTAAGTTGTTTAAAAGTCTGCATTATATCAGTAATATAAATATATTGCACAAATCTGTTATAATATAATCTACCTGTAATTAAAATAATTTAAAAATACAAATTCAGTATTCTGTATTCTATGTAATTAATGTTTTCGAAATATTCCATTTTCTTCAAATTTTATGATTTTATTATTTAGTATATTTATCTATATGATAATACATGTTCAGACTATTTTGGAATCCATTTAACTTTAGGTGTTGACTTTTACATTTTGTTTTATATATGTACTGTTTAGCAATTATGAGTATTAAATTGATACTATTATCTTTTTTAGAATAGTTAGGGTTGCCTAAAATAATTGTACATTTGAAATATTAAAATAACCATCATTGTTTTAAGTGTACTAATAAAATTAATTCTTTGTACTAACAGGAAAATATTGATAATTATAAACAAAACTTCAACACTAGAGGCAAGATCTTTTCTCGTTAACAGAACTGTTAGCAGTAATTAAAAATATTACAGATGGTGTCCTGTTAGCTTCATCTGTATTGAAAAATAGCCATGTGATTAGATAGTTGTTTATACACAGCCGACAATATTCGTTAATAGGGAAGATACACATTTCACAACCCTAGAATTATAATATTTTAACGTAGTTAGGTTTAACATACATTATAGAACCATGTCGAGGACGGACTGTAATAAACAGTTATGTCAATTTTGTCAATTTTGGCCCATTTAGAATCAGCACAGAATCAAAGGTCTTTGACATGTCATTTTGAATACTGAGAGCAGCCTATATAAAAAAGAACCTAAATTATAAAAGCATTCTGATTTTACATGACACTTTTAACTTTAAAATTAATTTTTCTCAAAAGAACCATTTTGGCCATAACTGTTTTTTGCAATCAACCGTTGATGTAATTCTAGGTTAAAAAATTCATTAAAGCTGCCGGTTATTTTGTCTTTATCTTTGCAAAAATATGTTATAAAATGGGGAGGAGAGTGCATCTTTGAACTCAAATTATGTTTTTAATATTGTTTTTTTCTGTAGATGAATTTAAACAAAACAAAAATTCCCGTCGTAATTTTGATCAGCCAAAAAAGAACGAGAGAAGTGAAGCCAGAAGGGAGAAAACTGATTCGCCCTCAGGGGAGATAACTCAACACAACAGTTCTGTTCCATCTGATAGACTTAATTCAGGTAGTCGCTCACCTCGTCGTAACTACGGCGGGGGTCAGCCTAGTCCGCAGAGGTACAGTGCCGAAGGACGACCACGTTCCGATCGAGGTCAGAGAGGTCGAGGCGATGGGTACCGAGGTCGTGGCGAAGGAGGCAGGTGGAGGGATGACGGTAGGGGGAGAGGTAGAGAACGGAGGGGTAGAGGAAGGGGGGAGTATAGTAGAGGTCGTGGGATATCTCGGGGCAGTGCCCCAGTTCACTCTAGTCAAACAAGTTCGTCGTCAGCACCGAGCAAGGTCAGTACTGCCGAACCATCAACTGCTGTTCCTGCTGCTAGCCCTGTTACCGTGGCAACGAATCATCAAGATAGTAGCAATTAATGGACTTATTTCTGTGCTCAAATTCTGAGGGTGAAGCTGTCGCATAGAAGCTGGTTTTGGTTTTAATACAGATCAATATCTTTTTTAGAATAAAGAAATTGCTTTCATTTTTTTTTTTTACTTGAGAGCAGTTTTGGAAATTAAAGTGAGCTTGTTTTTTTTCGTCAGGACTCTGGGAATTAAGTTCCCGTAACATTCCCCATAATTAAAATCAGTTGAATCTAATTAAATTCCCATAAAATCGAAATTAAAATTTCTTTAATTTTTTTTATTTCACCTAATGACCAGGGAACATATATATATATTATTATATATATTATTATATATATATATAATTTGTTTATTACCATCATATTTTAAAAATAATTTTTCACATAGTACATTGTAAAAATTCATGATTGAAACTAATCCATCAGTTGATACTCTGATCGCCCCGCCCCAACTCCCGCCCCCCCTCCCATTCAAATTATTGGGCCATGACTAATATATCAAAGGCTGTGGTATGCACAGTTCTGTCTGGGAAAGTGTATATGAAAGATACCTTGCTGTTAATGTTAAAATGTAGCGGGTTTCTACTGATGACTGTGTCAAAACTACCAAATATTTAACATCCAAAATATTGATTAATAAGTGAATATGCTCTAGTAGTTGCATAACGATTTTAAAAAAGTTTATTACACTAAAATCATGTACACTACATAAACCAGGTGGCAAGCAGAATTTTTGAAAGGGGGTCCAAATGTGACGGGTAATTATTAATTTTCACAACTTTTCACTCGTAAATTTTTATAAAAAATTAGTAATGGGGGTTGGGGGGTCCAGAATACTGGACCTACCTCCCCTGAATCTGTTACTGTAGACATTGATAAATGTGAGGTACAAATCAAAACCAGTTTATATGTGATGGATTTGTCCTCGGTGACTTTCAGTTAATGGCAGGTTTTATTAACAGATTATCTAGTCGCAATATTTTCTGCAAAGTGAAGGATTTATATTTATAAGACGATTGCAAGACGCCAGGGCACTTTCTGCCTAGTAGTACCAGTGATATTGTGTTTTGATTAATGTTTGTCACACATACTATAAATTTCACGTAATGACAACTTGGAAAAAAACAAGTTATCACTTAACAACATTCAGCAAAACACTGTAATTTTCAAGTTATGATAACTTGGAAAAAAATAATTTATAAATCTTTTAACATCATTCCGCAAAATACTGTAATTTTCATGTAATGACAGTTTGGAAAAAGTCAGTTATTAATCTTTAACACCATTCAGAAAAATACTGTATTTTTATGTAATGATAACTTGGGGAAAAAAAATTGTTTATTCCCTATTTGATGCCTTCTCCCTAATTAACCTGGTAATTTTGTAAAATAAAAATGACTTACCTCAGCATAAATCCATGATTGTGCCATAGTATCCAAAGTATGTAGTGAATGCACACACTAGTAATCTGTATTGCACAAAATATTTAACAATAAAAATACAGTTTCACACTATTGTGCTCAATATCTCCAAATTGTTAAAAAGGGAATATACGGTAAGTTGATTAATTTTTAACACCATTCAGAAAAAAAATGTTACCAATTTTCAAATAATGACAACTTAATATCATTCAGGAAAATATTATAATTACAAGATTATGACAACTTGAAGAAAACCCAAGTTATTTATCATAATATCATTCAGGAAAATATTATAATTACAAGATTATGACAACTTGAAGAAAACCCAAGTTATTTATCATAACATCATTCAGGAAAATATTATAATTACAAGATTGTGAGAACTTGAAGAAAGACCAAATTGTTTATCATTTAAGATCATTCATAAAATATCATCAATTATCAAATAATAACAGCTTGAAGAAAAACCTAATTATTTATCACTTAACAACATTTAGCAAAATACTATGAATCATATATATATTTATATTTATATATACACACATTATCTACACCCGATAACAAAAGCAGGTTATTTATATCTTGTTATACATGACCTGGGGATTCATGCCTATAAAACTTTACAATCTTGACTGTCTGAAACAGAATTGAGACGAATTCGGAGGGGTTTCTGAGCTGAAAAATGATATGGATTTATTTGCACCTGGTTAACCCCTGAATAAAGATGTTCGTTATAGTACTGTAACAAATTGATAAACACATCATGTATATTTTTTGTGGGTGACTGGTATTACGAGATCCATCATATATATTTTAATATCGCATCGTTCATTGACTATTATAAAATGTGTGTAAGGTGTTAACATATATACTTGTCTTCTACTTGCAATTTTCGATGCAATTTGTTTTTTGACCGATACGCCGTTTTATCATGTTATGTGATTTACTGAACAAAATGCAATGAATTAGTTTACTTACAATGTTTTTTTTTGTGGTGGATGATATCTACTAATAACATACAATTGTTGATTTAGTGTGGGCTGATGTTTGAGTTTGTTTACATAGGTTATTGTCATCTATGATTGGCATTATAATCGGTGAGAAAGAATTTATGACTGGATTAATTTTTGAATATCCATATTGCGAGACCTGCTGCCTTGTTAAAAAATTACATATGTTGGTTGCGGTCTTATTTATTCTATACACAGAGAACTTAATTAAGCATGCCCCCAACCCCCCACTCCCCTCTCCATTTTTTTCTTCAATGTCAATTTTTTTTATTTTTAATGTTCAAATATGAAATATGATGGAACAATTAATGTCATCTGAAAGAGGCGTAAATCCTGGGGGACACATGCCTCCACTTTTTGGAGAAGAAAAATGGAAGGAAAATGGTAGGCGACTGATTGAAGACTTTTGTAAGACCAGGGAAGATTGGTTGGGGATTGGTTGGGGACTAGTTTGTGACTGGTAGGCGAGTGATCAGAGTTCGATTGCAGATCAGTTGCCGATCGATTGCCAACCTTTTTGATATTAAATCAAAAGGGTATATATTTCAAAGCACAACATTTTTTTTCACTTTACTAGCAAATTGCTAACCAATGTTAAAAAATAATCAGCAATTTTGATAAAATGTGTAGCAATAATTACCAACAATTCGCGGGCTACTTCTAGCAAGCTTCGTGAAAGTACATTACTGAACTCTTAACTGTGTAGTGTCATCAATAATCGGAATATGTGTGTGATATGTTTTGACATCAACATTGTCTCCCCTTGCCTCCTCAATATAAAATCCATGGTTGTCTCTCCTTGCCTCTCCAATATAAAATCCACGGTTGTCTCCTCTTGCCTCAATATAAAATCCACAGTTGTCTCCCCTTCCCTCCCCAATATAAAATTCACAGTTGTCTCCCCTTCCCTCCCCAATATAAAATCCACAGTTACCCCCATCCCTATAGGAAATCCTGGCTAGTCCAATGCCAAGTACAAATAGAAGAAAAATAAGACTGCATTATTAAGTTCTGTCTGTATAGTTTTGAAACCAATGGATAAATCAGATTTTAAGGCCCAGTTTCTCGTTGATGGTTCAGCCACGATCTCAAGTTAAACCAATTCTTTTAACATGTGTGGACACAGTTTAAACTAAGAATCGAGGTTGAACTGTCGACCAGAAATTGGTCCTAAAAGATTGGCAGTTTTGAATGGTAATGTTGACCTCATCTTACAAGTAACGTGTCATTTATTTTTGTACATATATAAAAATTGATGTAATCTTAAGGCATCTTGAAAACTGATGTTATTAACTTTTACGTTTTCTGTTTTTGCAGGAATAAGGGTTGATTGCTTTGTAAAGTGTTTTTGTTTGTTAGATGTAGATGTAAGTTAGTGAAATACATGTATATATCATAGAAAAATAGTGACTATTTTTTCAAATCTGTATAGTACCTTATAATCACATCATTTAGGCTGCAGTTTTTTTCATTGTTCGTTTCACAAACTCGCTAACCCTACATTTTGCTAAATTAAATAAAAAGTGAAATTTTGCTCATATTTTATTTCCACTGACTGTCTTGAAGGCTAGAAAAGAATAAAAGAAAATAACCTGCAACATTGTTTAAAGAAAAATATTAAATTTACACTTTGAAGTTGAATAATTTCTTTTCATAGGGGGTGAATATAGAAGTATGCAGGCATATGACCAGTTAAATGAGAAAAAACTAGAAAATTAATTTTATACCAAATTTTATTTTCCCCCTCCCAAGACATATTGTAACTTTATATTTAAAAAATTTTCCCTCCCTCCTATCCTATTTTTGGAGGCCTATGTTTGAGACACTAAAAAAACCCAAAAATACTCTGGCCTTAATTCAAGCAGAATATTTTGTTTGTTTGTTTTGTTCAATGACACTACTAGAGCACACCGAATTATCAATAATCAGCTACTGAATGTCAAACATTGATTAATTCTGAGTCTGATAGTATTTTCTGAACCAGTTTAACTGATTTTTATTTTATAAAGAAAAATTTCAGATCTAGTGATAGGTCAGCATTTTTTTCTTCTTCAGTTTCTCCAACTGTCATCCCAAAAATAGGATATGAGGGGAAAAAAACAAAAGTTACAAAATGTCTTTTGGACGGAAAATAAAATTTGGTATAAAATTAATTTTACCAGTTTTACTCTCTTAATTGGTCATATGCCTGCATACTTCTATATTCACCCAATAAGAAAAGAAATAATTCAACTTCCAAGTGTAAATTTAATGTTTTTGTTTAATTTTAGATCCAGCAATGGTGCAGGCTTTTTCCTTTTGTTTCCTTTTGTCGCCTTCAGGACAGTCGGTGGAAATAAAATAAGTGTAATTTTGACTTTTAATTTTTTTTAAATTTAGCAACAAATGTAGGGTCGGCGAGTTTGTGAAATGAATAATAAAAAAATTCTGTCCTTGGTGCCTTTAAAAATCACTTACCTTTCTCTATAGTCTGGCTGACAACTTTCGCATCCTGTAAATAAATAAAGTCACTTTAATACAAACGAAAATATG